>PVKM010026891.1:0-19108 GCA_004027735.1 Carollia perspicillata | reverse complement strand
CGCCTAACGCTTACAACTAAGGGTTTTTATGGGCGCGAGCAAGCAAGCCAGGTACAGAAGCAAATGTGGCACGTTAGCAATTAGCGCAATCAAACAAAGCAGTGGTCTCTGATTAGTGGGATCTCCTGCTGGCGGGCAAATTTTGGCGGCCTTTCCTAGCTGACTCTATCAACATTTAGTCCAGGTGGTTATCTACTTGACTAACCCTCCACCCCCTCTCTTCCCGGAACACTTGGGGTAACTGCCCTTCCTGGAACACACATAGGGAGGGGGAGGGATGTGCTCTTATGCCACATTCTCCTAGTAATTTTCCATCCTGCTCTTACACTTCCATATCTTGGCTATTGTAAATAATGCTTCAATGAATATAGGGGTGCATATATCTCTTCAAATTAGTGTTTTTATATTCTTTAGATAAATGCCCAGAAGTGGAATTACTGGGTCATATGGCAGTTCTACTTTTAGCATTTTGAGAAGCCTTTGTATTGTTTTCTATATTGGCTATAGCAATTTACATTCCTGCAAGCAACGTACAAGGGTTCCCTTTCCCCTGCATTCTCAGCTCTTACTATTTCTTGTCTTTTTGATAATAGTCATTCTAACAGGTGTGAGATATCTCATTTTGGTTTTGCTTTGCATTTCCCTAAAAATTAGTGATGTTGAATGTCTTTTCATGTGCCTATTTGCCATCTGTATATCTTCATTGGAAAAAAGTCTGTTCATATCTTCTGCCCATTTGTGAATCATGTTTTTTTTTGTAAGTTATGTGAGTTCTTTATATTAACCCCTTGTCAGATGTATGATTTAAAAATATCTTCTCCCATCCAGTAGACTGCCTTTTTGTTTTAGTGGTAGTTATTTTGGTTGTGTAGAAGCCATTTAGTTTGATGTCCCATTTGTTTATTTCTGCTTTCATTTCTTTTGCCTTTGAAGTCAGGTACACAAAAAAGTTGCTAAGACCGTTGTCAAGGATCTTGCTGTGTATGTTTTCTTCTAGGAATTTTATAGTTTTAGATATTTAATATATTTTGAGTTACTTTTTGTATGTGGTATAAGATAGTCCTGTGATGGGCCCTGTTTCATTCTTTTGCATGCTACAGTTTAGTCTTCATTTATTTAGGAGACTACCCTTTCTCCATTGTATGTTCTGGGCTCCTTCATTATAAATTAATTGTCCATATAGGTGTGGGTTTATTTGTGAACTCTCAATTCTCTTCCATTGATCTGTGTGTCTGTTTTTATGCCAATATGTTGTTTTGATTACTATAGCTTTTATGTATACAGTCATGTGCTGTTTAATGGTGGGGATATAGTCTGAGATATGTGTCTCTGGGCAATTCTGTCATTATGTAAACATCTTAGTGTGTACTTACACAAACTTAGGTGATATAGCCTATTACAGACTTAGTCTATGTGTTATAGCCTATTGCTCCTAGGCTACAAGTTTATACAACATGTTACTGTACAAAATGACACAAGATCAAATCAAATGCAAAAGAAAATTATGTAATCAAGAGATGTGATGAATATGAGATGTATGAGGCTATTGCTACCATAACACAGTTTAACAGCATATTGTTTCATAGCAAACCTTTTTTATAAGTAGAAAGAATGAACTCTTAAAAGAACAGTAAAATGTATAGTATAAATAAATATTGGGTTGGCCAAAAAGTTTGTTTAGTTTTTTTCTGTACAATAGTTCTAGTAGTGCTTAGTTGTCTTTAACTTCATCTGAAACAATTTTGTTACATTGTATTGTGACAGCTGTCATATCAGTGTGCATTTTAAAAAAACTTATCAAAATTGGTGAATTTTTGTGCAGCCATTTTTCGGTGTATTATACTTTATTATTTCAAGAGAGGTAAAAAACACAACTGAAATGCAAAAAAACAAGATTTGCACAGTGTATGGAGAAGGTGCTCTGACTGATGGAAAAGTGGTTTGTGAAGTTTCTTGGTACTATTGACATTTTGGCCAAATAATTCTTTGCTCTGGGTCTGTCTTATACATTTGAAGGTGTGTAGCAGCACCCATGGCCTCTACCCACTAGAAACCAATAGTGGAAGATAGCTGACATAGTCAAAATATCCAAATCAATAAAGTCATTGGTGAACATGAAAAATGTGCCTTTTAATTTATGGAAAAAACATAACAAACTTTTTGGTCAATCTTACATAAACCAGTAACATAGTCATTTGTTATCATTATCAAGTATTATATACTGTACATAATTGTATGTGTTAAACATTTATATAACTAGCAGCACATTAGCTTTGTTTATACTAGCATCTCCGCAAACATGTGAATAATGCTTTGTGCTGTGACATTATGATGGCTACGATGTCACTGGGAAACAGTGATTTTTCAGCTTCATTATAAACTTTTTTTCTCAATTTTATTTTGTATTGCTTTTGGGTGTACAGCTTAGTGGTTAGACAATCATATACTGTACATAGTGTTTCCTTCAATATTTCCAGCATGCTAACTGGCACTATACATAGTTATTGTAATATTATTGGTTATATTTCTTATGCTTACTTCCCCATGACTATTTTGTAACTACAGATTTGTGCTTCTTAGTCCCTTCACCTCTTCCACTCAGTCTCCTGACCCTCCTCCCCTCTGGCAACCAACAGTTCTCTCTCTGTATCCATGAGTCTGTTTCAATTTTGTTTGTTTATTTATTTTGTTTTTTATATTACACATATAATGAATCAATATGGTATTTGTCTTTCTCTGACTTATTTTATTTAACATAATGTACTTTAGGTCCATGCATGCTGTTGCAAATGGTAAAATTTCATTCTTTTTATGGTTGAGTAATATTCCATTGTATATATGCACCACCACTATTTTATCCACTCATCTATATTGATGGGCACTCAGGTTGCTTCCATAGCTGGATACTGTTAATAATGCTGCAGTGAATATCGGCACCACCACTATTTTATCCACTCATCTATATTGATGGGCACTCAGGTTGCTTCCATAGCTTGGATACTGTTAATAATGCTGCAGTGAATATCGGAGTGCATACACTCTTTCAAATTAGTGTTTTGGGTTTCTTTGGATAAATTCTCACAAGTAGAATCACCGGTCATAAGGCAGTTCCATTTTTCAATTTTTGAGGAAACTCCATAATGTTTTCCACAGTGGCTGCACCAATCTGCATTCCCACCAACAGTGCATGAAAGTTCCCTTTTCTCCAAATCATTGCCAACACTTATCATTCATGGGTTTTAAAAAACATTTATTTATTTATTTTTAGACAGAGGGGAAAGGAGGGAGAAAGAGAGGGAGAGAAACATCAATGTGTGGTTGCTTCTAGTGTGCTCCCTACTGAGGATCTGGCCTGCCACCCAGGCATGTGCTCTGACTGGGAATCGAACCAGCGACCCTTTAGTTCGCAGGCTGGTGCTCAATCCACTGAGCCACACCAGCCAGGGCTTATTCATGGAGTTATTGATGGTAACAGTTCTGACAGGTGTGAGGTGCTATCTCATCGTGGTTGTAATTTGCATTTCTCTGACAATCAGTGATGTTGAGCATCTTTTTGAGCATCTCATAATATGTCTATTGGCCTTCTGCATGTCCTCTTTAGAGAAGTGTCTATTCAGGCTCTCTTCCCACTTTTTGATTGGACTGTTTGGGATTTTTTGGTGTTGATTAGTATGAGTTCTTTATAAATTTTGGATATCATTGCCCTTACTTTTATAATATATATCATTGGTGAGTATGTTCTCCCACTTAGTAATTGGTCTCTTTGTTTTTTTATGGTTTCGTTTTCTGTGCAAGAACTTTTTAGTTTGATGTAATCCCATTTGTTTATTTTTCCTTTTGTTTCCCTTGTCCGAGGAGATATATCAGAAAAAATATTGCTAGGAGAAATGTCAGAGATTTTACTGCCTATGTTTTCTTCTATGATTTTTTATTGTTTTGAGTCTTATGTTTAAGTCTTTAATCCATTTTGAATGTATTCTTATATATAGTGTAAGGAGATACTCTATTTTCATTTTTTTACAAGAATTTGTCCAAAGTTCCCAGCACCATTTATTGAATAGATTGTTTTTACCCCACTGTATGTTCTTGTCTCCTTTTTCAAATATTAGTCAACCATAAAAACATATGTTTATTTCTGAGCTCTTAGTCTGTTCCATTGATCTATGTGTCTGTTTTTATGCTAGTACCATGCTGTTTTGCTTACTATGGCCTCGTAGTATAGTTTGATATCTGGTTGTGTGATACCCCCCACTTTGTTCTTTCTCATTATTGCTGAGGCTATGGAACCACAATATTTTTGTGGTTACTTGTTTTGGATTACTTGTTTTGGATTACTTGTTTGGATTACTTGTTTTAGTTCTGGATTTTTGGATTACTTGTTTTAGTTCTGCAACATATGCCATTGGCATTTTGACAGGCATTGTGTTAAATTTACAGATTGCTTTGGGTAGTATGGACATTTTTATGATGTAATTATTTCTATCCGAGGACATGGTATAAACTTCCATTTATTAGTGTCTTCTTTGATTTTGTTCTTCAGTGTCTTGTAATTTTCTGAGTACAGGTCTTTTACATCCTTGATTAAATTTATTGCTAGGTTTTTTATTCTTTTTGGTATAGTCATACATAAGTGTGATTGTTTTCTAATTTCTCTTTCTGATAATTCATTATTAATGTATAGAAACACCACAGATTTCTGTTTATTGATTTTGTACTCCACAACTTTACCAAATTTTTTAAATTAGTTTTGTGTTTTTGGTGCAATTTTTGGGGTTTTCTATATATAACAGCATGCCATCTGCAAATAGTGAGAGTTTTACTTCTTTCTTTTTGATTTGGATGCCTTCTACTTATTTTTCCTGCTTAATTATTGTGGCTTAGACTTTGAATACTCATTGAATAACAGTGGTGAGAGTGGGGATCCTTGCCTTTTCCCTTATCTTAGAGGAAAAGCTTTCAGCTTTTCTCTGTTGAGTATGATATTAGTTATGGGTTTTTCTTATATGGCCTTTATTCTGCTGAGGTATGTTCCCTCTCTACCCACTTTGTTAAGAGACTTTTAAAATCAAAGTTGGATGTTGAATTATTTTCAAATGCTTTTCTGTATCTATTGAGATGATCATATGGTTTTTATTCTCCATTTGGTCAATGTGGGTGTATCAGGTTGCTCAATTTAAAGATGTTAGCCCATCCTTGCATCACTGGGATAAATTCCATTGGAACATGGTGTATGATCCTTTTACTGTATTGTTGAATTCAGTTTGCTAATATTTTGTTGAAGGTTTTTGCATTGATTTTTATTAAGGATATTGGCCCATAATTTTCTTTTTTTGTGGTGTATTTGTTTGGCTTTGGTATTGGTAATGCTGGCGTTATAAAATGAGTTTCAGAGTGTTTCCTCCCCTTCAGTTTTTTGGAAGAGTTTGAGAAGTATAGGTATTAATTCTTTGAATGTTTGGTAAAGTTCACTGGTGAAGACATCTGGTTCTGGACTTTCGTATGTTGTGGTTTTTGATGACTGATTAATCTCCTTACTAGAAATTAGTCTATTCAGACTTTCTATTCATTATTCTTTCTTACAAGACTATGCTTCTAGGAATTTGTTTGTGTATAACTGTTCGTAGTATTCTCTTATGATTTTTTTGTATTTCTGTTGTGTCAGTTGTAACTTTTGCTCTTTCATTTCTGATTTTGTTTATTTGAGCTTTCTCATTTTTCTTGGTTATTGTAGCTAGAGGTTTGCTAATTTTGTTTATCTTTTCAAAGAACTAGCTCTTAGTTTCATCACTCTTTTTTGTTCTCTTAAGTTCTAATTTTTAATATTTTCCTTTATTACCATAAATATCAATCACATGACTTTCAAAAACTACAGACAATATCTGTGGATAACAGAGTTCGACATTCCACTACCAAGAAATATAGTGAATAGACTAGTGCATAATCATTTTTACCAATTGATCCCTTTGTTACTCTTAGGACAAACAAGCATAGCCCTGCATTTTATGGTCGGTTGAAGATCATTGGCCATTTTCTTCAATTTCAAGGCTACAAATTGCCAAACCAAATTTGGAAGATAATGAGCTGATATGGATCTTCATTCCTTGAGGGGAAAGCTCTCTATTATATACTCCATTTTGTTTTAAAACTAGTGTGCTTTTATATAGTCAGAAGACATTTTTAGTAAAAAGGATTTATTTATTTGCTAACAAAATCTCGTTGACCTCATAGTTACTGATGAAGAAGGACATGACAAACCCAAAGCTTGGAACTGTAGTTCACGAATTTAAAGACAGGGTGTGTAATTTGATACCTATTATAATCTTATAGTCCTCCTATGCTAAGGGAAGCACAAGTTCTTTCTACCATAAGTAAAACTAGAGTTTTCTGATAATCATATATATTATATAACCTGGTACCTAAAACATGAATAGAATAGAAAGAGCATCATCAAAATATTTTTTAAATAATGCTTGAATTTATTAGCTGTGTCACTTTATTTCTAGGCCATAGAAGGTCTCGATTCTCATGTAACTACACAAGTCTCTATAGATGAGGATAAAGTCACTATGAAGTTCCCACACATTTTGCCCACAGGGTAAAAATTGAAATGAAAATGAAATACGTAAAAATAAAATTTAACTAAAGTTATGAGCCAAACCTGGTGTATGTTTTAACAATCTAGATTCTTACTTCCCTCCTTCCCCAAACAGAATTCCAAATGAAGCTAGTTTTTTATAAAATAGATACATTGGTAGATTATTATCATTTTTAGACTATTCATTGTTATCTAGAGCTTTTATTTTAAACCTAAAACCAATTTTCTTTACATTGATACCAAAAATTTGGAATAATCAGTAATTCCAATTAATGTCACTAAGTCCTAAATATGAGCTTTCTAAATAGTTGTCTATAATGATATAATTTTATAATTTATCATATTAAAATAGAAATATCAGCTTCTTGCCTCTTGCCTCCTTCCCTTTTGAATTGTTCTGAGTATATCATTATTCTGAGTTTCATTTAGTCTTCCAGCTAGTGTTCTGTTTTGTTTTTATCACAAAAGATCAATGAAAAAATGCTTTGAGACAGAGTTAAGAAAAGGAGGTGTGCATTTAAAGAACTAATTTTTCAATTCCCTGGTTGTAGATTTCTCTAGTTCACCATCAGATCTTTTGCTTGATGCAATGTTGCCAAAAAAGTTTTACTCTAATGTTTTCAAAATGTATCATGGCAGCAAAGACATATATTTTTGCAATTTTTTGAGAGTTCTGATTTAGATTGTTCCCAGAACAATAAAATGCACTCTCTGGGAGGCTTATAATGCAACACAGAGAAGAAAGTTTAAGCTCTGAATATTCAGGAGCTAAATTATACCAGGTCACAGAGCAGTACTAGTACTAAGAGAGGCACACCATTAGAATATGTTTTCAAACTGAAATGAGAAAAGGCTATCGTTATTATTTACTAACACTGAGTACTTATAATATGTAATGTACTGTAGTATGGTCAATGAGGCATACAGAATTAAGAGAGATGTGGTTCCTACACTAGAGGAGTTTATGATCTCTTGGAGAAGATGTGCATACTTATAACTCTGATGCATAGGAGATAATGAGGTGTAGAAAGTGAATGGCTGAATGTGCACTCTGAATAAAAAAGAAAAAGGCTTCAAGGTTCCAGAATGAAACATTATTATTATGACAAAATATTAAACAACACGGTGTGTTTAATGCTAGACATGTCTGTCAAAAGTTTTCTGGAAGCTGTGCTCTATTAATATGGTAATAACTAGTCACATGGGGCTATTTACACTTAAATTAATTAAAATAAAAAATTCAGTTCCTCATTCACACTAGTTACATTTTAAGTATTCTTCATGGCTAGTGGCCACTGTGATTGAACAGAACAGATATAGAACATATATCATTTCAGAAAGGTCTATTAACCAGCACTGCTCTAGAGCATGACACTTTTTTATATATTAGAGATTACCTGAATTTATTACTCTGGACATGTGCTTATTTGAAATACTGAGAGGTTATATCATTTTATACATTGCAAGACTCATATTCTTGAAAATATGTGGGAATATATTTAGAATCTTAGAAGCGATGATTTAAAGAATGAAAATATAAATGGTCTAAAAATGTATCCATTAACTTTTTAACTATAAAGTTATAGCTCTGTAGTTTAGGGAAAAATGCAAATATATGTTATAGTCAGATATTACAAATATTAACACTATTAATAAAGGAGTCCTAATTTAATAGGAGATTAACCTCAGCCAAATATAATTGACTTGGAGACTAGACATAACACTAATGTACTTGGGATAATATTGAACATGATTGTTTCCATAAGAACAATTCCTGGAGTGCTTCCTCCTTAAAAGAGATGTTCAGGGCACATACACAGAAGATTTGGTGGTATTTATGCAGCTGGTTCAGATTCCAATCAAGAAGTGGTTTTAATTTTATTTATTTATGATTTTTTAACTACAAGAAAAGTAAAATGTACCTCTATCCAATGTAACAAGATATAATAGAATATATAGCTTTAGAATGCAGTGGTAGCTCAAGGAAGGATCAAGACCAAGAGCTACAGCAGAAACCTGCCCTTGGTTGGCTGGATGACAAGAGGCAATCTACTCTTTGCATGGATGGAACTGGAGAACATTATGCTAAGTGAAATAAGCCAGGCGGTGAAAGACAAATACCATATGATCTCACCTTTAACAGGAACCTAAGCAACTAAACAAACAAGCAAGCAAAATATAACCAAAGACACTGAAATTGAGAACAGGCTGACAGTGACCACAGGGGAGAGGGGAGGGGATTATAGGGGGAAAGGGTGAAGGGTTTTCAGGAAATAAAGGACACATGGACAATAACAAGATGGGGGTGGAGACAGGGGAGGGTTGTGGGGAGGGCTGGGGTGGTGGGGAAAGACAGAAAACTATACTTGAACAATAAAAATGTTAATTTAAAAAGTGTTTTGAAAGAGGCAGTCTACATTTGCATAGTGCCTGGATGGAATATATTGGTAGAAAACGAAGGATGGAGACAATCCTTGTAGGCCATGTCATAGACACTCTACATGGAAAAGGGAAAAGACTTTATGTATACAGTAAGTAGAGTCCTCAACCAAGGAAGTAGCATTCCAGAAAAAAACTTCCGTGATTCAAGACTGAAATGGGACACATAGAAAAAGGTCAGCTGGACCTGGGAAGAGGGAAATATAGCCAGTAGTCCAAAAATTGTTCTCTCTCCATGTGGCTTAAGGGTTATTACTAAGTCATTATAGAGTGAAAAGTGGATGTTGATACTGGAACCCTACTATGCATATGTCTTTTGCAGCTGTACATATTTTTTATGAGCGATTTGATGATATTTAAGTAGCTCTCAAATTACGTTATAGATTCAGTCATTATCACAAATCTTTTTTTATCATTTTAAGGTCTTTATTTTAATCAGAGCACCAAACCCTGATATAGTTCTTCAGAAAACCAATGGTGAAGCTTGGCAAGGAGCACCATATGCACAGTGGTGCCTGAGTAGAACCTCATTCATTTAATCAGTTCAACACCTCTACAGGGAATATACTATTATTATTCAGAAACTGCAGATGTGAAAACCTTGTCCCAGCTATTTTAACATCTTGCCTGAAGTCACATGGTAAGTGATAAAGCCAGAAATGAAATCACATTTTACCTGATTCTAAAGAAACTATGTATCCTAATCACTACAATCTACTCTCTTCCTTTTATATAGCAAAATGAGAAAAATATATGGTTAAAAAATAGAGTCTCACAGGTCTATTGTTGATATTCTGATCCTTCCCCTAAACTTGCTGCTACCTGAAAACACCTGCAAGATTGAAAGACATTAAAATAATCCTTTTTTTCCCATGGTCATTTTGGGAACGATTTGATTGTTTATGAAACTATGAAACCTTGTATGAGAACTGTAATATTATGGTGAAATAAATTACTTATACACACAAACATATACTCACTACATGGGCATATAATTATATATATATATATATATATATATTCTTTTAATCCTCATCCGAGGATATGTTTTTATTGCTTTTAGAGAGAAAGGAAGAGAGAGAGAGAAAGAGAGAGAGAGAGAGAGAGAGAGAGAGAGAGAGAGAGAGAGAGAGAATGACAGAGAGGGAAAGAGAGAGAGGAGAGACAGAGAGAGAGAGAGGGGTATCAGTTGCCTCCTGTACTCAGCCTGGCTGGAAATTGAACCCACAACCTTTTGGTGTCCAGGACAGCACTCCAAGCAAATGAACCACCTGGCCTGGGCTACCATTATATTCTAAATATATATTCAGTAACAGAAAATATTTGATACAAAATGCTACTTACACAGCATGAGTCCATTTATATAAAGGAAATAATGTGTAAGGCAGAGAAAAAAATCCCTGAAAGGAAATACACCAAAATATTAATAGTAGTTATCTCTGAGTAGTAGGATTAGAAGTCATGTTTAATTTATTAATTGTGGTTGTATCATTTTTTCAAGTTTTTATGAAAAATTTCAAACATACTCTAACATTGAAAAAACTTTGTAGTTTGTTTCGCTTAAATTTTCATAAATATTTTTATGATGTATTTTTAAAATAAGTACAAACACATTAGTTTAAAAAATGAGGTGGGTCACCCTATCCTTTTTTTCTGCTTGCTCAATATTTGTTTTCTCAAATATTTTTATTTTTTTTTTTAAAGAAGATCTAGAGCCCTAGAAACTGACAATATTCATGTATATATCAAGCTCATTCTCGCAGTCTATTGGAAACAGCTTGGAGGGCTCACCTCACAATAGATTCTCTCTCTTACCTTTAGGTGGGAAGGTAAGGTGCTAACGTAATCGTCAGACTGTGATATCTGAGGATATTATTGGCTTAACCACGCGTCTTCACAGTAGATAAGCTGACATATTGGGTACTTACTCTTTTGGATACACACAGTTAGAAAAACCATAACTATCTTCTACCTCTGCTTAAGTTGAAGGAAGGGCAAGGCAAACCTGACGAAAATACATACTGGTACCTTTGCTTAGGGAAGACATATCTGGCAAAAAAAGCATTTCTGTGTCAGCAGAAAGAGGTGTCCTTTATGTTAAAAAAGTGAAAGGCTTTGTTTTTGCCTTCACTCATCATCTCTGACATGCACCTGGCCACTCGATCTGGGATAACGTGTCTTCGTCATTGTGCACCAAGTGTACTACTGTCTGAGAGTCTGAAATCTACTGTTTTTTAAAAGATTTTATTTATTTATTTTTAGAGAGGAGAAGGAAGGGAGAAAGAGAAGGAGAGAAACATCACTGTGTGGTTGCCTCTCGTGTGCTCCCCTACTAGGGACCTGGCCTGCAACCCAGGCATGTGCCCAGACCGGGAATTGATCCAGAGACCCTTTAGTTCACAGGAGAGCACTCAATCCACTGAGCCACACCAGCCAGAGCTGAAATCTACTTTAGTCCATTGCTTGTGCTCCTCCTAATGCATAGTTAGATGGGGTTACTGTTATCTATGTTTACCCCACCACTTGCTATAGTCATTTTGTTTAGTTAAAGAGAATCAGAAGAATGGGGCCACGTAAATTGGACTTAAAATATTTTCACAGGAATTAAATTACCCATATGCTAAAATGGTGTGGTTTTGGTTTTCTTAACCTGTATACATCAGCGTTTTGTGAAGTGTGTACTGTGAAATATTAGAATGATTAATTGCTGTTACTTAGATAAGTAAATAAAGTGCTAAGGTCACATTTGATTGTAGAATGCTGGGTTATGTAAAGTTCAATAGTCTATTTTACCCGGAGCCTTTACTCTCTATGTACATAAAGCTGTCCAAGGACACAGCCCTGTATTGGTTGTTTTCCAGACTGAGTTCATTTGAGGAGTTTTCCCTTTGCCAACCACTACTAAGCAGGAATACTTTTTGGAAACATGTCAGTTTGGAAGGCAAACCTTGCCACATAAAGTGTCTGAGGAACTAGCAGCATCAGCATTTCCTAGGAGATTGTTTAAAATGAACAACCCCAGACCCCATCCCACACTTGCTGAATCAGAATCTTTATATTTACATGCTTCCCAGGTTATTCATATAGATGCCTTAATGAATTTTCAATGCACATCTATTAAACACCTACTGTAGTCAGATATTGTGAAGAATTTTTAGATATATCATTTACCCCTCATTCTGAAACATAGACTTAAACATGCTTACATATCCTAGAGTTAGGTTAACTTTGTAGTTGGGAAGGAGTGATAAAATCCAAAGTTTTAGCCTAATGGTGAATAGACTTTTCCCACAGGTATCATTGATGACATTGAATTGTTTTCAATATACTTTTTTTTAGAGTAGATTTAAATTCACAGCAAAATTGAGGTGAAAGTACAGAGTTCTCATACACCCCCAGCTTCTTCCTCTCACATGCACAGCTTCCCCCACTATCAACATGCTGCACCCAAACTGAGACGTCATTATCATTCTAAGTACGTGTTAGAAATGCACGAGAAATAGACCAGGAGGAACCGGATGATCTGATCCAAGTGCCTGTATTTGATGCTGTGCTTAGGGAGGGCTGAGTTGGGGATTGACTGCAGCACTGGGGTAAGGCAAGAGTGGAGTTTTTAAAAGAAAAAGGGCAGGGTTCATGAGAGGATAAGGGAGGGGTTAGTGTCTTGTTTTTCCAGTCAGGTGCCTCAGGGTTTCAGGATGTGAGCCAGGACAAGGGGTTAGGTAAAGGGCCAGGCTGTTCCCAAGTACAGGAGGATCAATCTGACCACAGGTCATTGTGGCTGGTGCCAGGTGTCCATTGTACTCGGTGGGAGAGAATTCTGATTAAGCCTCGGGCTATCAGTTGAGTTGGGACAACTGAGTCATAGGCTGTCCAGCGGGTTGGAATACTGGTCCGATCCTCTCAGTACACAATTTGCATTAGACTTCACTCTTAGTGTACATTCTATGGGTTTTGACAACTGTATAATGACATGAATCCACCAGTATAATATTATACAGAGTAGTCCTCCTCTGCCCTAAAATCCTCTGTGTTTCACCTATTCATCTCTCCTCCCGGAAACCTCTGGCAACCACTGGTCTTTGTACTGTCTTCATAGCCTTTTCCAGAATGTTATATCTTTGGAATTATACAATATGTAGCCTTTTCATATTGGCTTCTTTCACTTAGTAATATGCATTTAAGGTTCCACCATATGTTTTCATGGCTTGATAGCTCATTTGCTTTTTGCACTGAATGGCATTCAATTGTCTGGATGTAACACAATTCATTCACCTACTTACTGAAGGACACCTTGATTGATTCCAGGTTTTGGTAATTATGAATAAAGTTGCTATAAATTTCCATATGCAGGGTTTTGTATGGACACACATTTTCAGTTCATTTAGGTAAATACCAAGGAGTACAATTGCTGGATCATATGGTAAGAATATGTTCAGTTTTGTAAGAAACTGCCAAAACTGTCTTCCAAAGTGTCTTTCCCAGAGTTGCCCTCCTACCAGTAATAAATGAAAGTTCCTGAAATTGACTTTTAATAGGAACATTAGTAATCATTGCTTAAGGAACCCTGGAGAATACTTAATGTTCTAATTATTATTCTTAAATGTAATTCAAGAAAGAATTCTTATTTGATGAAAACCAAATAGTTGAATGACACTTCATGTTTATATTTACCTGTTATCACAAGGATGCATGTAATAAAAATTTTTACAGAAGGATAAAATAGTAGAATATCAGAGCATACACCTACATTTGATAAAAGATGTACACAATGTATAAATACCTAACTCCATTCGTAGTGTTGACATTATTAAAATTATAATAAGATTATTTGTGAGTTATCAGTGGTGAGCTCTTACACTTCTCAAATTATCTCAAATGTCTCAAGTTAGTTGTATAGTAGAAGCAACTTCAAGTAACTTTTTGTTCATGACAGCATGGATGGAACTGGGGAGCATTATGGTAAGTGAAATAAGCCAGGCAGCAAAAGACAAATACCATATGATCTCACTTATAGGAAGAATCTTATTAACAAAACAAATAAACAAGTAAAATAGAACCAGAGGGATGGAAACAAGGAACAGACTGACAGGGACCAGAGGGGAGGGGCCACAGGGATAAGTGAGGAAAGATGGGAAGGGCCTAGTTAAAGAACAAGTAAGTACGAATGACCTGTGGACATGGACAACAGGGTGGGGATTGACTGGGGGAGTGGGGGTGGGAGGTGGGTGGGGTAGAGGACAGCAAGGTGGGAATTGGGATAACTGATAGAACAACAATAAAAAAAGAATGTAAAAGTCTTTAATTTTATAAATTGGCTGGGAGACCTTTATGAAAATAAATAAAATGATAGATAACAGTGCACACAGCTTAAGTTTCCAACTGAGAATACTAACAACCACTTTGCAATCTCAAATACAATAATTGGTTCAGGAAACTGTCTTTAATGAATAAAACCATTGAATAATATAATAGGAATGAACTTTTACCACAAAAGAACCAGCTGTCGTCACTCTAACTACCACTATATTTTTATTAGCCCTGCCAGGGAGCAGGATTTTGCCATCAAAATGTGTCTTTGGCATGAGGGTTATTTTAGGCCAATTATTTTTAAGAAACAAAAGGTTTAGGAGGAGCTTTTTACTTCCTCCTTCACTGCCAAAGAGATTTTAGATAAAGGACCTGGTGCAGGAAAGAGCACTATAAGCAGAGTTATCTACAAAAAATATGGACTAGATGTGGTAGAAGAAACTCAGCAGGGCTTGGAGACAAAAGTCCTCTCTGTGGTGTCTCATTGTCCTTGCATAGCATAGGAAACATTTGTTTACCAATTATTTGGTTTTTTTAAATCTCCATGTGGAATTGCCTTCCCTCCTTTGAAGTCACAGAAACCTATCCCTCTCTCCTTAGCTCAGGATGGCACTTAAGCTTCAATTGTCTGATTGCCTGTGGGCCTCATGTTCTTATGGAGCCCTTGTACATACATAATTAACTTCTTTCTGTTAATTGGTCTTATGTCAATTTAATTCGTAGATCAGCTAGAAGAACCTAAAAGGGTAGAGGATATATTTTTCCTCTCCAACAGCCTTATCATTAAAAGTCATTCAAACAACATTGTATACACCTGGTATGATGAATATGACACTCTGCCAACACCTGGGAAGTGTTCATTCCAAAAATACGAATTTGGAATCAGATTAAGCCTCTAAGGTTTTGCTTCCATTTTTGAGAAATATTATAGAGGAACAAGACAAAAAGCACCATAGGAAAACAATGACACAAATCCAGATTGTGGGCATCACAAAGGGTAATTTATCCAGGTTCTGACTCACATCAATGTTGTGAAGAAAAAAAAAAGATTGGAGAGGGTACTGTTTTTTATTAAAAATGCTTAAGAAACATATCAACAGATTAAGAAGTGGATATATCTTATTTAGATCCTGACTGAACCAAAAGCAACTATTGGGAGAAATACTGCCACATTTGGGAATTTGATAATGGAAAGGGTATTAGAAAGGAATTACTGTTTCAGTTTTAATAGTTGTGATATTTTCATTGTGATCATATAAAAATGCTCATACTGTTTTTAGAGATCCATCCTGAAATAAATAAATGATATTCACCTTATTGAGTATGGCCTTCCAGTCACCCTAAGCACTGCTGACTTCTTGCCTCTCTCTCCAACTTTTGCTTACCCCATTTCTGCCACATCCCTGTATTCATTATGACCACGGATCCTCAGTGATGTGGGGATGCCACTCCCCATGCGGAGCTCTCCATTTCCACCATTTGTGCTTTCACAGCCCTCACACCGTCATCTGAGTCCATCTCAAACCCACTTTCTCTATTGTATAGACTGAGTCTGTACAACCCATGCTGTTATCATCTTCTCAACACTGTACCATAAATTTTCTATATTATTAATTTGATATTTATAATGCTCTGCTTTACTGTTAATTACTATTTATTCATTCACTGTAACATTTATCGGATGTTTACTATGTGATTGGTGCTATTCTAAGAGATGGCTGAATAATGAACAAAACAAATCTCTGCCTTCTGGGATCTAATGTGAAAATCATGTGAGAGAGGAGAATAATTATATAAAATATGTAGTGGGGAATGATGGTAAGTAGTATGGCAATAATAGAGTAAATGAAGTGGGATTTGGGGCATTAGAATGTGATTTGGAATTTTAAACAATGGTCAGACAGAGCCCCCTTGGAAGAATATAACTGAGAATGCCTCATGCCAGCAACTATGTGAAGGATGCAAAAGACTTAGCTATGTGTTTATCTGGGGTCAGAGGGTTTCAGGCAGTGGGATCTGACAGTGCAGAGACCCTGAGGTGGGTGCTTTCCTGCAAGTTTTCCAGAAATATCAAGGAATTGATTGCGGCTGGATGAGGGGAAGAGTAGCAAGAGAAAAGGTCGGGAGCTAATAGTAGGGATGGTAAAGGAGGGGCGAGGATGCCCATCCTATGGGGAGTTATTAACTCTGCTAAGAACTTGACATCTTTTTATGAGGGGAATTTGAAGCCAATTGATGGATTTTGATCAAATGAGAAAGAAGGTGTAATTTATATTTAAAGAGATTTTATATGTGTATTATGTGTGTATGTGGGTATATTTATTTGTCATGTGTCCCCAGCTAGTGAAATCATCAACAAGTGGATCTGTTTTATTTTTTTTCTGCATTGTCCTTATCACCTATGCCTGTGCATTTCATAATATAGTTACTAAATAAATAGCTGTCAATTGATTACTGATGGACTGATGGTATAGCTTAAAAGAGAGGTTTTATCTTTCATATAAAGAATGTGTAAACTGCCTTGGCTGGTATGGCTTAGTGGAGTGAGTGCCAGCCTGTGAACCAAAGGGTCGCAAGTTCAATTCCCAGTCAGGGCACATGCCTGGGTTGCAAGCCAGGTCCCCAGTAGGGGGTGCGTGAGAGGCAACCACACATTGATGTTTCTCTCCCACTCTTTCTCTTTCCCTTCCCCTCTCTCTAAAAATAAATAAATGAAATCTTTAAAAATGTATAAACATATAAAACTAGCCTGTGCTTAAAATACAAGAAATTTTCATTTAACTGCCAAGCCCAACTAGTCACTTGTGTACAGTTACTACATTTCAATATTTTTAAAATTACTTTATTGTTGTTCAATTACAGTTTTCTGCATTAAGCCAGGTGGTGAGGGACAAATACCATATGATCTCACCTTTAACTGGAACCTAATCAACAAAAGAAAAAAAGCAAACAAAATATAACCAGAGACATTGAAATTAAGAACAATCTAACAATAGCCAGTGGGGAGGGGACAGTGGGGAGAAGGGTTTTCAGAAATGCTTGGGGAGAACATGCAGGCATTTTAATATTTTAACAGACCGTAGAAGTGTCATTTACCCCCAAGCAGTATCATTTAAATGGCGTGCATTTAGGAGGTATCAAAAGCAGTGATGTATATTCTGAACTGTTGTGTAGCCAAAGTCAGTCAGGCTGCTGGGTGTCAGAAATGTCCCAATAGCAATTCAGTTCTCTTCTATGTGACAACATTTGGAGCTCAAAATTCTCCGACTAATGGAGAAAAATAAAATGGGTGTTGCTCCTCTATAGGGTATAGAGCCCCATAAAGCCTGTCATCATATGTTTTTAGAGTTGCTGGCTGGCATTTACCTTCCTTTCCTCATGTGTACTCATTCCATTGATGTCCACTGAATCACATACAGAAAAATGCAAATTGATGCATGTTGCCATTTTGATGTAGTTGATTATGTTTAAATATTGTTTAAATATATCAGCTGAAAACACACATTTATGCTATTACATGATACAGATTATTTAATGTGACAGAGCATATTAGTGTTCAATGTATATAACTTTAAAACTCTGAAATTCTAACCCTGCCTTCAGGCTTTGGCCTAGTGTAAGAGATATGATAAGAAAGACCAGATGTTGCCCAGGGCATTGGAGCAGTGTGGCTGCTCCCTGAATACATCTAAATATGGTTTTTAAAAACATATTGTAAAGCATAATATAGTATCCACAAATTAAGAATTCACTCTAAAATTAAATTTCCCACTACAAGTAAGCTCCAAAGTCATTGTCCCTAGTTTCTCTCTATTTTACATCTTTGCAAAATTATTCTATTTCTTTTAATAATTGAATTTATTGGGGTGACATTGGTTTGCAAAGCCACACAGGCTTCAAGTGTACCACCCCAAAAAAACATCATCCTCACACTGCATTGCGTGCCCATCACTCTAAGCAAAATCTCAAAACAGCCCAAGTGTCCATCAGTAGATGAATGGATAAGAAAAGCTGTGGTACATTTACACAATGGGATACTATTCAGCTGTAAAAAAGAAGGATATCTTACCTTAAAAAAATTCTTACCCGAAGGTATTTTTTTATTGCTTTTAGAGAGAGAGGAAGGGAGAGAGAGAAACATCGATGTAAGAGAGAAGCATTTGTTGATTCCCTCTTGTACACACCCAGACCTGGGATCTCATGTGCCTGTGCCTGGACCAAGGATCAAACTCACAACCTAGGTATGTGCCCTTCCTGGAAATCAAACTTGTAACCTTTCAGTTATGGGATAGCAACTAAACAAACAAGCAAGCAAAATATAACCAAAGCCATTGAAATAGAAAATGGGATGACAGTATCCAGAGGGGAGAGGGGAGGGAATTTCAGGGAAAAAGGGAGGGGATTATAGGACACATGGACAAAAGCTAAGGGGGGTGGAAATGGGAGGGAGGTGGGGAGCACTGGGGGGGTGGACTAGGACGGGAGAAAATGACAGAAAACTGTACTTGATTAACAATTAAAATAAAAAAATAAAAATATATAAAAGAAATGAATATTTTCTATATCCCACAAAAAAAAATCTGCCATATAATAGGTATTTGTGAAATGTTAGTTCCACAAATGTATAACCTTGAACCTATAGCTATTATATGGTTTATATTTGTAACATGGCATAATATAAAATTTCTAAGCATGCAAATTTATTTTTTATTTTATTTTTTTTATTGTTTTTCAGTACAGTTTTCTGTCTTTTATTCCCATCCC
>PVKM010026890.1:0-19068 GCA_004027735.1 Carollia perspicillata | reverse complement strand
CTATGAATAATAAAATGGCAAAAAATACATATCTAGCAACAACTGAATCTAAACACAAACTAAGCAAACAAGAACAGAGACAGAATCATGGATATGAGAGCATTTTTTTTTTGTTCTTTTGGTTGCCAGATGGGAGGAGGGTACAAGGGGAATGGGTGAAGAGGTGAGGGGATTAAGAAATACAAATAGCTGCCCTGGCTGGTGTAGCTCAGTGGATTGAGCGCAGGCCTGCGAACCAAACAACCGCGGTTCGATTCCCAGTCAGGGCACATGCCTGGGTTGCAAGCCAGGTCCTGGCAGGGGACACACGAGAGGCAACCATACATTGATATTTCTCTCCCTCTCTCCTTCCCTTCCCCTCTAAAGATAAATAAGTAAAATCTTTAAAAAAAGAAATACAAATAGCTAATTACAGAATAGCCATGGGGAAAAAAAGTGCAATATAGGAAATGGAATAGCCAAAGAACTTACAGGCATGACCCGTGGACATGACAAGGTGTGGGGATTGCCTGAGGAAGTTGGGGGTGCTGGGTGTAGAGGGCAAAGGGGAAAAATCAGGACAACTGCCATAGCATAACCAATAAAATATAATTAAAAAAAATAAAAAATCACAGTCTAACATTTATATCAATATATTACCCATCACATTCCTATCAGCACAGCTTCAGAACGGTGTTCAGTTAGGCAATCTTATTTGCCTGGGTAACTCCTATCATATTTATTAGCATGAGAAATAACCAGGATGTGGGAAGAATAGGTTTCAGAGGACTATAGGGTTGCATTTGACTCTCAGCTCTTCTCATTATCATCCATGTGACTTTGAGCAAGTAAAGTAAGCTCTCTGAGGCTGTCCCCTCACCTGTAAAATGGTGATAATATTTGTACTAATTCCTTCTCAATGTTTATGAGGTTGGGTTGGGGCTGGGATGTGCTAAACTATTTCAAGGTTAAACAATGTCCATAAAGCACAGTCCATAGATAGAGCATTGAACTTCGGATGTCCATGCATACCCCTGACACTCAGGGGTGCTTAGTCTCCATTCTTCAAGTTGCTTTTCCATGTGCACCAAGCACTGTTAGCTGCATTGTCCTGCCGCTTTCTGCCTCTCCAGGGGAGCCAGGCTGACTTCTCCGGTGGAAGAGTTGGGAATGAGAGGCTGGCCTACAGGGCCTATCCCTTCTCCATCAGGAAGCCCACATCCAACTCTGCTGATAAGGAAAAGCCTGCTCTCGTGAGTGAGTGAGTCTGTTCGGAATTGGGTTCAGGATTAGAGCTCAGTGAACACTCATCAGTAATAGCTTTATCCACGATCAAGGTGATACTGCAACCTCCATTTGCTTGACAACTGGTTGTGATTCTCAAATGATTCAGAATTCAGGTGGAAACAAAAGGCTGGTGTGTATGTATGTGTGTGTGTCTGTGTGTGTGTGTGTGTGTGTGTGCTTTCATCAAGCCAGTGCAAGACCCCAACAGTAACCAAATACCACACTTCTTTTCATGTCATAAAGATATCTCATCTAAGTATAGAAATATGAAAAAGATACATTCTTAGGCCTTTTTATTTTTGTCACTGTTTGCCCTTCATTCACGTGACACAGTGTTTAGAAAGGAAGAATAAGCTTCTCTCGCTTGTCTACTATCAGCCTGGAAACCCTCATATTATCAGCTTAACTGTTTAAACCAGGCTGCATTAGAGAGACATGGAGACCTCTCCAGCTCCCACACTAATCACCTGAGCACTCGGGGTGGTGCCGCCATCACCCCTGCTCAGGGGCTGAATCAAGATGCATCGTTATGGGAAGAGGTGTTTTCTCTGCAAAGTCACACCACGTCTCCATTCATTGAATCCCAGGGAAGCAAGATCAGGGATCTGGGAGTTGAAAGTGACCTCCATGGCTGTTTTTAAAATCTTCCTTTTTTTCAGAACCGTAACTCTCACAATTGTAAAAAAATAAACCCCGTGTAAAAATAGGATTTGTGTTCTAGGCGAAAAATGGGATCATAAAAGTGCATTCAACTGGTTTTTTTTTAATCTTTACTCAGATGTGATTTATCCATGAACCGTACAGTGGCCTAAAATGAGCAAAACGACAAACAAAATGACAAAACAAAACAAAAACAAAGGCAAAGGAAGACAAAAATATCTAGTTTCCAAAAGCTAAAATCAGTCACAAAGTCCACGTACAAAAATACATCTACCCTATTTACCAAAGTTTCCTTAATCATTCACTTACTCTATTTTTCTATTAAGCATGGTTTTCATGTTCTTGATTACCTGCTTTCTCATGATTAGCAGCAGAAAATTAGGGAAGTTGTTAAAGCAGACAAAGAGAGCAGGCTATACAGCCAGAGGGATGAGAGGCAATAGCAGGTAACTCTAATGAATGTTAAAAGTCTTTGGGACAATTTAATTTAAGGCCAAAAGACGCAGTATCTCAAGCATTTCAAAAGAAGGTGTATATAAATTACCTCTTGATAGATAGATCTAGCCATGTACCTATCTATGTACCTATCGTCTATGTTGATAAGGGTGCCTTGGGTTGAAAAGGGTTATTAGCACGTGTTTTGACTCTCCTTAGCCTGTTTCTGACCGAGGGTGAGGAAGGTCTGAGCCTGAACTAACAGCACATGGGACTGTGAACAGGAAGCTGGGGATGCCTTTGGTGACCGAGGCTTTCCCTGAGTCTGGTTTTCCTTACCCGTCAAATTAGAAGCAGATGATCCGTAAGATTTCTTCTAGCTACAAAATTATTTAAGTCTGAAAATAACCATCAGTGTTTACAACTGGATAAGTCTCATCACTTAGCTCAAAGAACCAATTTCCCAATCAGAGACAAGTAGATGCGCCGATGAAATTGAACAGGACCTTTTACAAACACATTTGCTTCCAATTGTCGGCACATTAATGTCGGTGCAAATTAATGTCAGTGCAAATAGTAGAGTCAAACAGGTAAGTTACTTTATTACTCTGAGACTCGGTTTTTCATCTGTAAGATAAAAGATAATAGTCTTAACCTCCCCCTGTCCATTGTGTGTCTGCCATTCATGCTTCTTACCCTCTGTATCTTTTGTATGACCCACGGACGTGAACTAAGGGGGCGGGGAATGCTGGTGTGAGGGGGGTGCAGGATGGAGGGGAATACTCGGGGGAAATGGGACAACTGTAACAGCATAATCAAAAAATATATTTTAAAAAAGATAAAGGTAATAGTGTACATCTTATTACAGGGGATAATTAATGAAACAATGCTAATTGTTACCATGATGCTGTCGTCATCGTTGTCATCAGCATCAACATTTCTTCCTTCATCACTGTATTAAAAACCCACAGACGTTTCCTTTCTTTTATAACCCGGTTGGCAAAGGCAGCCACACTCAGGTGCCAAGTAGTATTGAAGCAATCAATTCTCAATAACAAAGCAGACAAAGATGCCTACGGACAAGCTCTCTCCTGGACTTCCTACGGAAGACCGTGTCTTCCTCTAACAGCTAGGGGATTTGCTCACAGGAAGTGTCAGGAAGAACAACTTTTGCATATTAGTAAGGACCAGGCAAACTACGCAAAAATAACATTTAGAAGAAAACGGGAAATGAGATTGCATCCGCTTTCGACAAAATGAAAATGTCTCTGCTTCCCTATTTTCTTGATGAATTTGCCTCTTGCCGTTCATTAGCAGATCCAAATATTGAATTGAATTGAGATGAAAGACTCTTTGCCAAAGCAATCTTTTATCTATGCAAACTAATTCTCTATTTCCTGACACGAATAAAACAATTGTCTCTTGCAATGCAATTTTTGAGAACATCTATGGTGCAATTTGTTTTAAGCATTTTTATACCTCTATGACGGAATCCTTCACATTGCCGCGACTGTTACCATCTCAGAACTATCTGTTTTCCCTCAGATGTGAACTTCATGAGGGAAGGAACCTCACGTGACCCATTTTTTGCACTGTTAATATAGAAAGTGCTGGCCCCTAAGGGAGGCTCTAGAAAAAAGAGGGAGAAACGCTGACTTTTAATTTATGGCCCGTGTTTTATGTTTTGGAGATATCCAAAGCAAAAATTCAAGTTAAATTGATTTCAGTTTTCACCTGCAGATGTTTGAAATGGTTTTTATCCTTTCATCCAACATTTGGTTAAAAAATAGGCTCCGTCAAAAAAGGTACTATAAGCTAGAACATTCTTATGGTTTCTTTTTCATTTAATGCAGAGATTCCTTCGCTTGTTTACTAGAGGAATTTTTTTTTTTCTTTCAAAACATGAGAGTAAGTCAGTGGCGTTTATGAGGCTGTCTTTCTGCCTATAGATGAGACGCTCAAGCTCACGGTCACGTGGAAGCTCTCAAGATGAAAGACGCGACTGAACTCCCAACACACTGCTCTTTTCCCAGGAATTCATAATTAGCCTTTTCACTGAAATAGTTTAGATGTCATTTTGGTGCTTGTGAAGTATTTCAAATATGGCTCAGGTTAAACAGTCTCCACCCGCACACTCAGGGGAATGAAAGAGAAAGCGTATTACACGCTCCGTCTTTGAGGATTACTAATTATTCTGGAGGGCCCGCCAGACAGGGAGCTCCCACCTGCTGACGAAAGCAGCACCACTGCCTTGAACTCTATCTAGTTCCCTGATGTTCTTAGGAGTGATGGGAGTTTAATTAAATTTGCTTGTTGCCAGAACTTTATCATAATATCAGTAATACTGAGTTCATTAAGCCAAGGACTTCAGAGAGACACCCTGACTGTAAGTGAAACATTTGTAGGAAGTTAATAGTTCTGTACTCTGTAGGTCTGAAGGAGAAATGCATCCATCAGAACTTCAAAGAAAGTTTGCCGACTTTTTATTGCAATCTGCCATTTTTAAGCTCAGATGTTTAGAAACAAAAGTGAGAGACTCCATGGGCATACTGAGTGAATTTGTTTCCTCTGGGCATATACTTTCAAATTATTGTGTGTGACCACCACTTTATTTTCTTTTTATTGAATGTGCTGGGGTGACATCGGTTAATAAAATTATACTGGCTTCAGGTGCACAGGTCTGCGATGCACCACCTGTATAGTGTGCCTTCCTTCCATCACCATTTCTCCCCCGCTTCACCCTCTTCTACCGCCTCCTTTCCCTCTGGCACTCACCATGCTGACTGTTGTGCCCCTCCACGGGGTGTTTTCCCTGGATCCCTTCACCCTTCCCACCCAGCCCTGCACCGCCCCGCTGACAGCTGTCGGTCTGCTCTCTGCCTCTATGAGTCTTTTTTCTATTTTGCTTGTCTGTTTATGTTGTTCATTAGATTCCACATATGAGTGAAATCCTATGTGTGTAACCATCATTTTAAGTGCTAGCTATAAAAATGGGAGAAATTAAAAAATAAAGAAAAAATGGGAGAAATGACGACTCAAGGGCTTCTTGAATATCTTAGACAATTAGGTGGTGGCAGGTATTACATAATTTAAATCCTGCCTGAAGTGAACAAAACCTCTTTTTTCTCTTCGAGAAGCCTTTCTAAGGAACATGATTTGCACTTCTGAACTCATTAGTAAAAACAGAGAAGGTAGAGTTGGCCTCTAATGAAGGTTAAGTAAGAATAATGAGATTCGAATTTGCAACCAAAACTGTTTTCTGCTGCAGTAATTTAATTAGAGCTGCTTCTAATTTATGTAATTTTCCTCCATGTTACAGTTGATGACATTATCTTAACTCAGACGTCCTCTTTTCCTGTGAAAAACTGACTGTTTTGATAAATAATTACGACCAAAACCCACAAACTTGCAGAATCTAGTTGCATGTTCATCTGTCCTAGTTCGTCCTGAATACAGATTTATCTTTTCAAAAGCAGGAACTAACTTGGGGACATGGAGATTTTATGCTTTTGAAATTTTAGAGAAGGCAGAAAACATTTTTCCTGATTTGTGGATGTTTTTGTTTGTTTTTAAATAAAGCGTTTTTCTCATCCATCTCACGCACTAGAACCTGTACTTTAAACAAACAGATAAATGGAAAACTGTGCTTCCTGTACTGGTTAGAGTTACCCGGGTTCCGAGTGACAGAACCCTGGCTTGAACTGACACAGACAAGAAAGTGTGTCAAAAGCACAGCGGGATGTTTCGTTAACTCAGAGATGAGAACAGGAGTGGGTCTCCCACAGCCACCCTTCGGCATTCTCTCGGCGTTTCCTCTTGGCTCCCGTCCACGTGTCTGCCTCACTTCTCTCCCTGCCCTGAGCTGTTCCTGGCTCCCGACAGCACAGGGCAGGAAACATAGCTGCCCTCACCTCCTGAGCTTTAGTTTATGGTTCAGGGACCCAAGGAGAAATTGCTCCTCCCTCTCATTCCTATACCCGAATTTTGGGCCAAAACTCCGCCTTATGATGTTGGATGGGGAGGAAGAGGGGGTACTGGCAGACAAAACAGTGCTGTTCACCGTAGCTTTATTCAATATGGAAAACCTTTTGAAAGGTGGAGAAATTGAGTTGTATAATAGGAAAAAATGTAACAGAAGCAGCGTAGAGAGAAAAACAGAGAGAGGGGGAGGCAGAGAGGCTGCTGAATAATGAGAGAGCCCCAGGAAGACAGGAAGGGACACAGAGGAGAAGCACAGGACACGCAAGCAGACCATCTGGACTGGGGGAATTTTCGCAGATATTAAGAGAAAAGAAAATACCATGCCTAAACAAGCTACTTTGCTAACTTACATGTAGTTTTTGGCCATGGTAGAATTTGCCCATAAAGTGGAAAAGGGTGCTAAATATTGACTAATATCTATCACAGTCAGAGTTCAAGTACGGCACCTGTCGATGTCTCCCAATTGGTGGTGGAGGGCTTTGATTTTTCAGTGTTTATATTTTGATGGGGTTTTTATGTGTGTGAGTATGTGCTTATCCATGAGCATGATTGACTTTTCTAATTACTTTTTTATTAAAGTGTTGGATTATTTGAGAATTCTCACTTTAAGGGGATTAAAGTCTTATACTGTAAGTCCTTTATTCAAATATCTGTTGCCACACATTTTGGGGTGAGATGCCCCCAACTGTCGGTTACAACATACCATATGTAAACATTCTGTACAACTGCCAGTGGTCTTCAGTAACTAAACTGGTCCACCTAGAAATCACCTTTTTTTCCTCCATTTTTTAAAATCCAGAGCTAATAAACTAAACTGTTTATATTATTTTAAGTGAGTCTTACCTCATGATAACTCTAGTAGGCATAACCAACAGTGTTATTATGAGCCCTCTGTCCGGATTCCTGATAAGTGAAAAGTCTCCCTGGTGAATTTTCTCACTGATGCAGGTGCATGATTTCCGATGAGATCTATTTTGGCTTCCAAAATTAACTTGAAATTCAATAACCTCCAGGGTTTAGCAAAGACAGACAGGTCATTCTCTCAAAATAAGACTGCCAGTGAATAACTTAGAAAACAAAGTACCTAAAGGCAGCCAGTGCTTTGGTGAGGAAAAGCAGACAATGTAGCACATGCCCCGGATTCACTCATTGCCTGAGACTGAGCAGGCAGGACCACCCAGGGCCGTCAGGGTCCCCTGCTGACAGTGCCGTTTTAACCGAAGGAGAGGGGCATCGCAATAGTATCACAGAGCGAAACAGCTTCACAGTAGCTTGGGAATCTATGAATTACCGTTTCGGTTCTTTTATTTCGATATTAGCTTCTTTTTGTAGCCATTTACACCTTTGTTGTTCACAAGTTCATCCGAGTGTGTGCAGAGGCCTAACAGAATCTCTGGCACCCACATAAAGCGACGGACACCAACAGACTCCACGACTGGCAGACAGAAAGCTCTCCCTTCATGGCTGTTCTCCTCGCATTGTGGGTTTGTGGTTCAGAAAACGCCACACTTCCCGAAGGTCTACAACACTCTCATGATTCTACAAATACTCTACAGATTTCATTCCTGAGAACTTTTGAAACAAGAAAATGCTTACATTAGCTTTCTTTGACTTTGCCCTTCACATTTCACTTTCAGCTAATGGATCTTCACCTCTCATTACATTTGTCCCTCTTTGCTCTCAGGGATCATTGCATCTGAAAGTCTCCTATTATAGCGGAAGAACATTCATATCTACTGCCCGCAAAGGGGTCACCTTTGAAATATATTTGAGCTCTTAGGAAAAAAAATTGTATCCAAATCCTCAGTCATTAAATTCATCATTCGATTACAGAAAATCTGAATGGCTTCAAAAATATTTGGATAAATCTATGAACAACAGAGACCTAAATGACTACAAAGAGAAGACGGAATTTAATCAGGAGATGGCTGTTACATTATGGCTGTTACATTACGTACAATTGGACTTTATCATAGTGACCTACAAACTGTCAAGTGCACTTAAGTCTCCCATCAGATATTCAGAAACACCCATGTGTGTGACCAGAAAGTCATGACCATGACCGTGCTGAAGATAGACATTCATGCTGAAGCAGCAAGAAAGGCAATAAAACCCTGGATTTATTTTACTCCCTCCCAGCCTAATTAAGATGTTCTCAAATCATCGAGCTGATGTAAGTCACATCTTTGGCTGGGGTGAGGCGGGAAGCAGTACAGAAATGACCCTAACGAAAGTGTAATAAACCTGACAATGAGTCCCGTGCTTCATCTTCCAGGGAAAGAGATTCTCACCTACCCTTAGTTTCCACTATAAGAATCTACAGAGATTCTTAGAGAAGGGTTTTACAAGTTCTTATCACAAGGTCTTGCATCATGACAAAACTTTCAAAACAATTCTTGGCGTAATGTGGAAACAATATGGAAAAGAATGGAAGGCAAAAAAGTGAGGCAAAACCGTCTACCAGTTTATTTGAACACAGAAAGCTCTAGGGTTGGAAATGTGTCTAGAGACAATACAGGTGACTTGGAGTGAATTGCATTCACTCCATGTGTGAAATAATAAAATGGAGCTAAGTTTAAGACTCAAAATTAGGTGGCGTATCAGGTAAATTCTCTTGGGGAAGTCATCCACTTTAAGCCTCTGTGTCTTAATGCATTAAATGGAGATATTACTTAACTCTGTTTGATGAAGAGCAAATGGCATAAATGTGCATGACAGCCTCCCCCAAACTACTATTATTATGAATATTACCTTTATGTCACTGAGCATGTGTCCCAGGGTCTTCTTCAGTGGAATTGAACCCCGATTTCAAAAGATCAAGCATTGAGTGGTAAAGTAAAATGTAGGTGAGATAACAAGGAGCTGGTCCTTTTGATCTCATACTGGTTTAGTTTTATTTATTTTTCTGTTCTTTCTGCCTCCTTAGCCTGCTTAAAGCTAAAGCTGTACATGTAAAGTGAAACTCTCTGAGTCCAAACACTATAAGGGAGCTTCAGACACAAAAAATAGTCAAGACCAGAAGGGAAGGTGTGTTGAGTAAGGAAATGGAAGAGACAAGGGTTCTCATCAAATTAGGAATGACCCTCTTTCTAAGTTCGGGAGACAAGAAAGGCCTGTGTTTGTGCTGTGATGCGCTATTTCCAACCTGGAAGCACCAGGCAGCTCTTGGCCCATCAGTAAACTTGAAGACCTAGAATCTGAACACCCTTGGCAGGGCCCGGGAGACAGAGGTGGCAAGTCCTCCGTAGAGAAGTAAGCCCTTCACAGAATATGATGTTAGTGATTATCTTCTCAGTTGATTATCTTCTCAGTTCTCTCCAGGTTGGTAGAGGACCGGTGGCATTCCTAATACATAAAAGAGAGGTTATTTTATCACATACAATGACTCTCTCCAGCAATTAGGGCTTAATATTCTCAGAAAACCCAGGCTGAGAGTGCTGTTCTGGGCATGACCTCGCTGTGGGTGCAGGGGGTGCCATTTTCAGAGGTACGAGCGGTGGCTCTCCTCTCCTTCTGCTGAAAGGAGCCCGGAGAGCTGGATTAGATGTAGGCAGGAGGGCCACAGAGACATTTGTCATGAGGGGCTACCAAGATAAATTGCCTAAGTCATTTACTTTATGACAACTTCTTTCGTAAATGGAGGCTCAGATGTGTCTCTGAGATCATTTTAGTGTCATTTTACCACGAGTGGTCAAAAGGATGACCTTCAGTCATCACCTCCAGGCGGGCTTGGCCTCGGTTCATCCAGCCTGCTGAGTCTAAGAATTAACACCATGTCTGTGACTCTCGTTTAAAAAATGTTCCCAAAAGGATGATAACCTGAAGGTGAGACAAGAGCACTTTAAAAGGACGAACGCATCCTTATCCCGGTCACGAAGGCTGGCCCGGCTCAGAGCCACACGCTAAGAACCCGTGTGTGTTTGGTGATCTGGCTACTGGCCTTGTGTTTCATGCTCTGCAAAGTTTTAAATTCGTTTTCGCTGCTGCAGGGCCTGACCTTTTTCTCCGTGCGATATTCCGCGGTTTGCGTTCCTGGACTGATTTTTTTAATTTCAATTTTCTAGAATCCTTTTGAGATCGATGAGAGAGTTTTGGGAAGACATAAGGAAAAGAATGTCCCCTTTCACTGTACCCTTGCTGGTGCTGGCAACTCAAGGCAGCACAGAGTTAGAAAGGATTTGTTTTTCAGAAGCACTTGAACAACTATATTGATCGTTCCAGCCCACTGAACAGTTAGCTGTAAAGAGAGGGAAATTCAAGGTGACTTTTCTGTGCCAAACCACCACCTTCTTGCTGACCCATCTATGAAAGAAAGCACTCTGCACAGAACGCTGTGCGACTGTCCATCCATATTCTTTCTGCTCTGCTCTCGAGAGAGAAATTAGGATGCCTAGTGGACTGGTTTGTACAAAAGCCCTAAGCAAAGCAGGTCTAAGCCGAGACAGGCAAACGTACAACTTCTACTCCGATAACTGTTCCTTTGATATCCCCTGTGATTTTGCTTTTCTTATGAAAACAAAATTTCCATGCCCAGGAAATCAGAACTCTGGCTGCCATCTTCCTGATAACAGTTTTCATCTATTTCATGAGAAAATGAAAGAAAAAAAAAGGAATTGGCATTACGCATTGCCGGATAGCCTGTGTCTATTCTCTTACAGTTAAAACATGGACGTCGAAGTCATAACAGACTCAGCAGCACACACAACCCACGGTTGACTCGGGAGGGTCCCGCCACGCTAAGGGGAAATCCCGACCTAAAATCCTAATTGTCTTCTGCTGCTCTGGGGGCACAGGCGTTGCCCCAAAAATGTTTCAGACACAGTCCTGCCACAGCAATATGCTACTACATTATTATTACGTATGTGTGTCTAAAATAATCAAGAGATGCGATCACTTTTTAACTGTTTTGAAGGAAGAGTGCTTCTATCAATTCTATTTCTCCCTCTCCAGATTCCACGAGATGCATGAGGGTTACAACGGTTAGACCGCAGAGGTCTAATCTGACCTGAAATGCGTGAACTTGTGTGCAGGAAGGAGCCCCATTAGAGTAGTGTCTCACAGGTAAAAACTATCTATTTTCTGTGACCTATTAAGTGCTTTCTTGAATGTTACGCATATGTATCACACCATGTGATGCTAAAAATCAAGTTGCGTCCCTAGGAAAACATAATAGGATGGATGGAATGCATATGCAGAATTTGTAATTATTATTTTTTCATTCATGTCTACTAACTTAGGTCCTAAATGCATTCCATGTCTTCCGATGATGTGACTAAAGTGTAGGTGGAAAATACTGAGGAAACAGACAAATACTAACAGCATCCAAGCACCTAAAAGGCTGGGAAAGAGCTCAGTGTCCCTCACGCACGTTTAAACCCTTGTCAGGACACATCTTTCGTCACACAGCACTTCACTCCTGTATGCCAACGTTCCTTATCTCAAAGCACGTATCGCATGCTGCGTGATGCATCGGCTGCCACGGCAACCACGAAGATGTATGCCAAGCAAGGAAACTAGACGTTAATCTCAGACAATCACCTAGCATTACACTAAGGAAGGTGCGATATGACGTAGCATAAATTATGTAATGCACAGCTGTCTGAATGGAAGGAAAGATTCCAGGTGACGGGAATCAGAGCGGAGGTACCATTAGCGGAGAAAGAGGCAGCTGGGATGGACTAAACTCCTGTTACAGAGGAGAAAAAAATCTTACGTCACATTTTATACATATATGGACTTGTAGATGGATCCTTTGGGGAGGGTGACTGTTAATGGCATGTCCAGCATGCTTTCACAGGTGTGAAATAATGGAAAACACTATACATATAGGTCTCTGATCCTGGTTCCTGACACAGGGCTCCTAAGTCCCTTGGAATTTCCTGGGTCATAGAGTGTCTTTTATTCTAATGGAGTGACTCTTGGTGGGCTTCTGCCTAGGGCTGGTTACAAGACCACGCCATGGCTAGAAGCTTGGAATTTTTAGCCCCACCCCTTCTGATTTTCCAGAGAGGGGAGAGGGGCTGAGAATGGAGCCTATTATCAGTCATGTCCAGGTGATGAAGCCGCCATAAAAATCCCAACCGAGTTGGGTTCAGGGAGTTCCCAGGCTGTGAACAGATCTACATCCCAAGTCCACGGAGACAGAAGCTCCTGCTCCTCAACCCTTTCCAGACCTCGCCCTCTGTATCTCTTCACCTGGCTGTTCAGCTGCGTCTTTGATCACATCATATCCTTTTTTATATAGTAAACCACTAAGCCTGAATGTTCTCCTGGGTTCTGCGGGCTATTCTAGCAAATAATCAAGTCCAAGGAGGAGAGGGGACCTGGGAACCTCTGATTTGCAGCCGCGTTGGACAAAGTCATAGGTAACCTGGGGACCTGCTATCTGTGATTGGCGTCTGCAGTGGGAGGCTGTCTCGAGCGACTGGGCTCTTAATGAGCGGTGTCTTCACTAACTCCAATTAGTGCCAGGATTCAATTGTAAGACACTCAACTGGTGTCCCAGAGATTTGCTCGGTGTGAGAAACACACACACACAAACACACACATCTGGTTTCAAAAGTGTTGTGCATGTTGTGAGTGTGGCGGCAGTGTGAAAGTAAAGGAGAGACACACCGCAGTGTACAAGTTTTGTATACAACACACCATTCTACATTCCAGAAGTGACTTACAACTGTACCTTGTGACGTGTGCGCACACATGTATATGTACATTCGCATGTATATATACACATTATGGGCATGTGTGTGTTTACATATATACATATATGCATGTATATGAACATGTGTGTATATAGACGATATATAGATATATATCGCCTCCGAGAAGCTTTTGTTGGGTTTCTACCCAAGTACATGAGATGGGGTGATTCCCTGTTTAGTAGAAGACAGCTGCTGAAGAGGGGGTGCAAGACACGCAATGGAAGGAGACCAAGGCGTTCGGAACCAGGTCTGGGACCCAGCTATGACAGGGCTGGGGCTTGCTCTTCCACATGAGAGTACTTCTGAAGCTCACAAAGGCGAGGAGATGCAAAGTAGTGCTCTGATCCCGCCCACGCCCTCTGTGTATTTTATTAGTAGAAAGCCTTGTAGTGACTTATCCTGAAAACCTACAAAGTTTACTTGACATTACAGCTGCGGCTTTTGAAAAGGAACATTATAACCTAACGTAAACCCACAGATAATATTACCTGGCTTCATTCTCACAATGAAAGCTATGGTATGAGTATTATTATTATTATTTTATAAATGAGCAAAAACGTACGTGACCCCGCACAGACATAAGTGTGATTCAAACTTAAAATTATTTAACACTATGATTATAATAGTGATACTGTTCGCCCACCTGCATTGATAGAAAATACGACACTTTAGGCTCAGTGGATCGAGCACCGGCCTGTGACCCAAAAATACAACACTTGAGTGTGAAGATGGAACCACATGGCTTCTAGTCTTTCTTTAATTCGGAAGCTAATTAGGGATTTGGGGTGAGTGGTCCCTTTGTATGGAGACGGACTCTATAAATGATCCACGAAGAACCAAGAATTCCACTTTTTAAGAGGAGAGAGCTCTCTACCTGCTCACAAGTACTGAGAAAAAGCCCTTGAAGATTTTAAAAGCCCTGACTTATTTGTCTCTGCACTCTCTCTTCTTGCTCTGCCTCTCTCCCCTCTTCCCCCTCCCCATACAGGCTATTTCTGTTTAGTCTTTTCACTATTTCCTTGTTTGGCTAATCACATTTCTATCGAACAAACAGTGAGATCCTTAGTGGGGATTATAACTAAAGAGATTCCAATAAAAAAACACTTATAAAGTATACTCGAGAGCAGCAACCCCGAGGTTATTGAGAGCCCTGGATACGAAGAATTCTCAAATAGAGTCACTCACAGGGACAATGGACTCAGGCCCCAGTGGGGGATAGTGACCGTCTCCCACAGTGTGCTGGCATTGTACGGCCTAGTGTGGCTTCCTTTCTTCTTGCCTGGTCACTTGTTTTGGATCAGCTTCCTTTGTTACGTATAAACATTCTTTAGCCTGCGTTCTAAAGGGCCACACTGAGTCTTTCTGTTGGTGTCAGGGATTGACTAGCATGGAAAGCAGCGACTCTGTCACTTCTAAGAAAACTGTGCTCTTAGAAAGTGGCATCATATGAAACCAAATCTTATGTGATCTACACTTAAACTAGTCTAAAAGTTGCATTATACAGGCGATTTTTGAAACTTTTACCGTAGAGAAATTTAAAGAGACACAAATAAATGGAATACATTGTGCCCCCACGTGTTCATCCATCAGCTGTAGAGACTCTCAGTTATTGTGCCAACTCATTTTTTAAAAGGAATGTGAGCTTCCTCTCCAAAAGATATTACTTAGAAACATGTATGCTGATTTTCTTTAACTAACATGAATTTTCCACAGAAGAATTTACTGGGCTCGCGTGTCAGGGTTTGGTTGCTGGCCTCCTACTGCTCTGGATACTTTGAGCACCAGATCTGACTTGCTTTACAGAGCAAAAAAGAATGGTCCACATACTACTGAGCAAAATTTACACTCTACTTTTATGTTCATCCTTTAGTTTGCTCTTCACCACCATGTAACACAGATAATGGAATTATTAGAACTAAGGCCCCGAAATTGAAGCAACAGACTCAAGTTCACACAGCTGTTAAGAAGCAACCCATCTAGTGAGGCACGTTTCAGAGCACGGCAGCAGAAAGTGATATTTCAACGAAATAGTCCACTAAAAGAAAGCAATGCCAATGCTCTCTTCAAATATAATATAAATGTCCCTGGCAGACAGCCTTCTCTCAGGGAAACATGGGGGAAAGACTTATCCCACCCTGAAAAATTTCCGCCTGATGGCACGCAGTGAGAGCAGTCCTTTGTGCTTCAACCACGACTTTGAAAGGCTCTCACATCAAGTTCTGGTTGTCCTCATGCATTTGCTGGGAATCGCTCCCAGAATTTATAGAATTTTGCAACTGCACGGAACCCACGTCTTTCAATACATATGGTGGTTGTTGAAACAAATGTTAAATGACTCTCCCTCGATGCCTCACTAAAAAAGTGGCCGGTATTTATTGTGACTCTACACGTCAAAATGGTCAGTGCCCATTGTGGTCTGTGGGCTGTGGCGGAAGGATGTCTTTCCAGAAACAGGATCCTCAAGGTGTGCCTCAACCCTGATTACAAATCAGAACAACTGAGTGGAGGGACACGAGTGAAGCCACAGCAGTGAGAAAGCTCTGGGTCCACTGAGCCGGAAGAGACAGTGTGCGGAGCCCTAATCCTCAAGGTCAACTTGAAGAGTGTTATACACGGGCTTGAGTGGGAACAGGGCAGGGGCAACAGGGGAAACCACCACAGCAGGAGGAACAGCTACAATATAATGCAAAGCAGATCAATCTAAGGTCACAATGGAGAAGCCAACAAAGACTAAGAGGCCCTCGGGTAAGCAGTCTGGGAACGTCTTGGGAACAACAGCTAGTGCCAGGAAGACTGAGACAGCGCACGGTCGAACCCAGGTAGAGCACAGGCTAATACAGCCTCTTACCACTGGGGAGAGCAACAGAGAATTAACTCCTGCGAAGGCTTTCTGGCTTTTTACAGCAATCGACAGTAAGGAAAACGTTTTTCACTTGGACTCAGTGTAAATATGCATATTCCTACATACACTGATTGAACTGAAACAGAAGTTTTATGAAACAATATTTATATTCCTATGGGTAATAAAGTCTAGCATTTTCCATCCTATTCCATCACCTTAAAATTTAAAAGATTATATAAGGGACAATCTTCTCAGTGGGTTTCACAGCCTACCAGTGGAACACAGTGGAACTGGCAGTTTGCACTCTACTCTACTGGGCACCTTCCGTGAGGAAACAAATATAAGCCAGTAGTTTCTATCCTTAAGATCCACACAATCAAATAATTAAACAAACAGGAAAAACTCTCTGTCTTGCTCTGGCCACTATCTTATTTCATGCTGTGTGATGCCAAATCTCTTGTCTTCTACAAAGAGTTTTCCAACCCAGTAGTCTTCAAACATTTTGATCTCAGGGACCCTCCACGCTTTTAAAAATGATTGAGAACCCTAAAAAGTTTTCCATCAAATGGGTTACATCTATTATTACTTACCACTTTTTAAGTTAAAACTGAGCAATCTAATATATACATGTGTATGTACATGTTTCTTTAAAAATATTATAATAAATCTATTACATGTTAACATAAATGTTTATCACAAAAATCCCTATGTTTCCCACAATGTATTTAGTGAGAGGAGTGGCATTATTTTACAGTTTTGCAAATCTCTGCAACGTTTGACTGAAAAGAAAACAGTTAGATTCTCCTATTTATTCCGCATCCAATCTGTCGCATTACGTCTTGTGGTTGAAGAAAATCTGGCCTCACGCAGAAAATACTTTGAAAAGAAAGATATTTTAATAGCCTTTTCAGACAGTTGAGGATATTCTTCTCTGATACTACACCAAAATACTACAGGTTTCTAAATGGTTAGTTGAGCTGCAGAATGTGAGACCTTATCAATCAACTTTCCATCCCCTATGACATTAAAATCAATCGGTCTATCTTGCACTTTGAACGCAATATAGTACTTTGGTCATTTAGGAAACAGTGGTTCATTGTGTGATGCAGATCTCTCAAATGCTGGCACATTTCATTAGACAATATAAAAAAATGACATTTGTTAACATCACTTCCAATCTAATGAGAAAAGTCCTTAATTATCGGGAAGCTGCCATGTCCTCCCTCATAAGTTTTACAAAACTCCAACTTCCACTAAAAGCCTGAACTATGTTACTGGCAATTAATACCATCAGCTGTTCTCCTTGAGGAAGCAGGCAGTTTTGTTCGTTTGGGGAAATGGGACATGGGGGATGAAGAGGGGCGGTGTGTAAGTCAGGCGTATTTTAAATAGAGTAAATCATCATGTTTCACACCGCAGCTTAGCTCTGGGGATAAGATTAGAGGCAGGGATTCTACATACATACTTAGATCCCAGAAGAAGGCTTTAATCCCAGGTAAGTGTGTCTGCGTGAACAGTGCTCCTTAGATTATCATCCCACGATAAATAACATTTCTTATTCCATGACATATTCTTGCCTAGGCTCTAAAGGATACCCCGGGAGCGGAATGCAGTTCATAGGTGGTGTCAGGAAAAGGGACTCAGTGGTCAAATGTCTGTGTAATACTGGGTGAGAAAGGGCATAGAACAGCTGTCTCCACTGGAGGTCTTTGCTACCTGGCACCGAAGACCTGAAAGAGAGGATTAGGGTATCCCAGGCTTCCGAAACAGTGACGCTCTAGACCCTTATTTTGCAGGAGAATTTCAACAGCTAATGCTCAGTAGAAGAAATTTGCAGGGACACTGAGGGATGTATGGGTCTCAGTTAGGCTAAGCAAAGAACAAAAGAAAAAGGAACTAAAACAGGTCCCTGAGGAAGAGAACAGTAAAACTGTCATTTGAAAATTTGTCTGAAAGTCAACCCTATAAATGGTGCAGCCATCCATAAAGTGTGACAAACTATGGTCTGACTTCCTAATATAAACATCTGGGGTGAAAAAAAGTTGTTCGGAAGCTTCTAGAAGACCATGCTACTATAAATGTCTAATGATGATCAACTTGCAACGTTTGAGGTTTAGGGGGAAAAGATTAAGTGCTGGCTTCCCTGTGCTGCTGTAAGTGCTAATTATTTTTCTGAGGCTAATTGCAGAGTTCTGTTGAGGACTCCTTTATCACTTTTTAAAACTCACTCATGGCCTCGTGTTTGGCAAATTCTGTGTTATGCAAATACAGTTGTCAACTTCAAGGAAGCTGTTCAGTGGGTTCACACTAAATTCAGCCACCTGGCACTTCATCTTCTTGGCAAGTTGAACAAATAGAGTAAAATGTTCAATGAATATATGATCTTTAGTCAGTACTGTACCTCGTTTAGCATTCTGCTTGCTCTCTGCAACCCACATGCCTAGCATCTAGTACACATTACGTGCTTGATAAAGGGTTGTTAAATGAACGAATAAAAATAAAGCTGTTGCATTTGTGTGATCACCGAGGCCTCTTGGGACCCAGTACAGCTACTCTCACAAGTGCCCGTGAACCTCAGAGGACATAAACCAGGGTGGCCTCATGGGGCCTCTATGGTGACTTACCCAATGGCCTGTCCTGTTTTGACCTTTGGCACTTAACCTCAGCAACACCCTTAGATCTGAGACCTTAAGTCTAGTCTGGATCAAGAGAGCCCTCTTCTTTCCCATTTCTCCATGTCTACTCAACCTCCAAATTCGATTGATTCTGCCTGGTCAATGGCTCTCAGAAAAAGCTGCTCCTTCCCATCTATAAAATCACTGCCTCAGTTCAGACAGTTACAGCTGGACTCAGTAGAGGGGACACACCCTGCCCTCCACTATAATAATCCCCAACTCCCTGGCAAGTGTACTCTCCCCAAAATCAATCACTCAAAGGCTTAGGGGCCGGATGAGAGAACGTGGCTTTATGTTTCGACACTACATTGACTTGATGATACTTCATCCCAGAATGATGCATATTTACGGCCCCCCCAGCGATGACAGCTCTGATCGGGGCACCCCCCGCCTCCCTCAAGAACGGGCTTGCCCTGCAGAAGAGGACTTGTGTCCCTGTTGGAAGAACCTTGATGCCAAGAAGAAGACTAAAGGTGGAGCTGGATCTGGGATGCTCAGCTATTCTTCC
>PVKM010026889.1:0-18965 GCA_004027735.1 Carollia perspicillata | reverse complement strand
ACAAATGTTTACTGCATTTGTTTAACTTAGGAAGTTAAAGTAACTTCCTAAAATCTATGCTAAACCTCCCAAGGCTGGAGTGTACCCAGTTCAACCACTTTTTCCTTTGCATTTGCAAATATCCCTTTTCTCTGTAGTAATTAGCAACTTCCTCTCCTTTGTTATCTGTAAAAGGTAACCATCTAAAGTGAACCTATGCATAATAAACGAGGATCATTCCCAATGTAATGTGCCCAGAAAAGCAATAAAAGCCTGTCCAGGCAGGAGTTGAGGCTCTCTCTCTCACTCAGAGAGTGGCCGTGCCATTCCTTTTTCTCCACAGGACTTCTGCAGTCCGTGTGAAGTTGTTCGTCACATCCACAACACATGGACCCTGCAGTCCAGAGTCTGCATCAGAGGACAGAACAGCAGAGAGTAAGGATGGGAGTAGATAAGCATTAAAAATACTTTGAAATATAAAAAAAAAACAAAAAACATGATGGCTCTAAACTAGGACACTGCTACTGGTAAGAGCCCACCTTTGGTGGCTGCAGGGCCAGTGCAGCAGCTGCAGCAGCAGCTATGAGAAGTGTCTGAACTCAAAATACGTCTGATGAGATCTCTGAATCCTGGGAGTCTCCTACAGCTGCATCACATAGGGGCTTTTGTTTCGCCCATAACTCACATGAAACTGAACCATGAGATAGTATGGGTATGTTGTATGACTTCATTACCATTTTCAGTCTAGGCAGAATTTTAAAAAACTTTATTTTTATTTAAATTTAAGGTAAACGGCTATACTCTCCAAAGTAGGTATTATCAAATCATTACATACGATCTCTCCATATTGCAATTATTTATCACCCTGATTGTCACTGCCCCACATTTCCTTAAGGTTTAACACACATATCACCCTCTCTCACCCACAACTGTCATTATCCTTGATGACACCTTGCATCTGAATGATGCATCTTACTGACTTGCTAGTTTCAAATAACTTTGTCTTAAAGTCCGTTCCCTTGGCTACCATGCCTGTGTTGTCAAATTTGTCATTATCAAAAAAAGTACCATTTCTATAAGTCTCAATTTCAAGCACCCTGCTATCTGATCACTGCTTATAATTTAGCTCAGTATTTCTTAAGCCCGTATTTCAACAGTTGCTCAAGCCTGCTAGTACCTCAAATTAATTGGTGTCCTACATTTTCACATTTATTATTCTCTTCATGCTGTCATTTTCCTTTATTTCAGGTTACATCATTAAAACCATTCCATTGCATGCATCTCAATTTCCTTGTCTTTTCTTCCACTATCATTTTTCCAGAAATAACCCCAGATATGTTTAATTATATAATTTCCTTAGGCTGTGTTTACATCCCAGCAGCTGAAAATGACTGGAAAAAAATAAGTAAAAAACATGTAAACTGACCTCACTTAAAATGTGTCATTGCAAACCTCGAGTGAGTCTTCCTAACTTCTTGGCAATTCTACAGCATTTCCCAAGGCAATTCACTCTCTTACTCTCTGAAATGACTATTTCACACCTACTCTTCACTCTATTTTAGTTTACTTGATTCTAACTTCTCTGAGAATTGTAAGTGATCTGAAAAGAACTTATTCTCAACAACGAGAATTGCCATCCTACCTATTTCTGTATCTAAATAGTCTCCATTTCATCTTATGTAATGAATGAATTGACTCTACCAGAACATGAAGCCCATTGAATTTGAGCTACAAAAAACTCATTTTTTGCTTAATGATCACAAATGTAGTAACTTTACTCAATATGCACTTATTATCCCATCATTTCTGCGCCTCAGAAGGGTTCTACTCAGTGTCTCCCAAAGACTGTAATTGATTTTTTTCAAGCTATATTCTCATTTGGAGGCTTGACAGAGAAAGACTCTATCTTCAAGCTTCTTTGGGTTCTTGGCAGAATTTGTGTCCTTGCAGCTGCATCACTAAGGACCCTGGCTTTTTGCTCCTTGTCCGATCAACTTCTCCATCAAACCTGCAAGGAGAGTCTCTGACTTCTTCTAAGAGCTTTCACCAGATCAATGCCTTCTTCTAGGGGATTCACCTGACTAACTCAAGCCACGTAGGTCTCTCCTTCTCCATGAATTCAAAATAAGCTTACTGATATCCGCAAACCCCCTTCAGTTTTTTCCTTTTCTATTGGCTGATAGAGTAAGTCCACATTCAAGAAGAGGCACTATGCACAGCATAGACACTAGGTTACAGGAATTGTGGACACCATCTTAGAATTCTGCTTACCCTAATCACTTAAATTTAAGATTATAAGTATAAAGTAAAATTCAGTAGAGAAACATAATGTGTAGAGTTTATAAGACTATAATTTCTGTATTTTGGTAACAGATTGGATTAGAGCAATATCAGTGAAGCCCAGAAAAAAGGTGACAAAGTCAATTTTTTTATTAGTATGCTCAGTAGAAATAATTTTAAAATATGGTTCAGAATAAATAAATGTTAAAGATAATTTTGGGTTTCTGATTTAAAATTTCAGTAGATAATGGTTTTATTTACTAAGTTGGAAGTAACAGAGACAGGCAAGATTTGGGTGTTATTTTAAAGTCAGTTTTGAATACTGAGTCTGAGATGCTTTTGAGAATTTTCAAGCAGACAGCCTAGGAAGTATTAATTTAATAGGTACTTGAAGCTTACAGATAAGGTCTAAAGTAGAGGTATAAATTTGGTGGTTTTCAGCGTAGAGTTATAGGCATGAAGAAGATTGTACAATCATAGAGAGAAGAGGAATGGTCTATAACAGAACCTTTAGAAAGTTAGTATTTCAGGGTGAAGCAAAAAAGGATAAATCTACAAATGACTGCAAATGAGATGATACAGATGTGTAAGAAATATAAGAGCATTGGATCATAATACAGGGATGGCTTCAAGATGGAAGAAGGTATCAACAATACTGGGCATGCTTAGGGATGGAGGAAAGGAAGAGTGACAAAGGTTTGTTGGCTCTATTGATTCAGGGATCTTCAATAATTTGGCAGATAAATTTTGGTCAAATTATGAGGCTAGAAGACAGATTGACATATGCGGTAAGGAAATAAGTCAGAGACAAGTTAGTTATGACAGTAAACAGAGCACAGAGCAGAAGCTTGAGCAACTTGATATTCCAGTGAGAGCTCTTTCATTCTTTTTCTTTCTTTTTTTGTCATAAGAAAGACTTGGAAATTGATAACCTGGGGTCTTAGTGGCTTGATACTCACAGAGGTTTGCAATTATTTTGGATTATGGCAAGCCAATAAAGTTGTTCAGGGTCACCAAAGTTCAGCAAGTACCATGGACTAGGCAGATAGCCAAACTAGTTAACCTTGTGTAAGCAGAAATACGGGTTTTCAGAGTAAAGTAATAGACCAGCAACTGCAGCACGAAGGAGGCCTCTAAGTGACCTGCTGTTACAAAGGTTGCCTCTTTAGGCTTTCCTTTAATGACTTTAGAGGATTTTCCAGGGTTTCTGTTCTCACGAAAAGTTGTCCTTTTAAGGAGCTATAGCTAACATGTAATTGAATCAAATATGTACTACATACCAGGCTACACACATGAAGGACTTATTATAATTTTTATGTTTTTAACTGAATCACAGATGCCCAGAATTAGTTACTGGTTCTTGGCAAATTATAAATATGGGCCACACATGCCCTCTTTGATTTTATGTTGATTTATTTTATGTTCCTGTGATTCTGTAGCTTTTCTACTCTATCTCTGATATGATGGGTAAATTTAATTCCAAGGTGAAGGATTAACCAGCCCGTTGTTTTCAGATTCATAAACCACATTTTCTAAAATAGTGTTTGCCAATGACAAAGCCAATATTCATTGGCCTGATTATTTTCATTGGTCTGATTTCTGCAACCATCTCTTAAATAGTTCTCAACTCACATGTATAAAGGACACATGGACAAAGCCAAAGGGATAGGATCATAGGTGGGAGATGGGGATGAGTGGGGCAGGGGGGAGTGGTAGAGGGATAATGGAGACAACTGTACTTGAACAGCAATTGAACAACTGAACTTGAAAAAATTTTTGATAAATAAAAAATAAATAAAAATCAAGAACAAGACAGAAAACAGAGTTAAAAAATAAATAGTTCTCAACTCATGAAGAAACGAGGAGTTTGATACAGAGACCTCCCAAATTCCACATATGATACACTGCTTCTGCTGGTTCTTGTTTTTAAATTGTGGTGGCCATATATAATTTACCACCCAGACCTGGGTGTTTGAGAATGAAAAGGAGCGCTATCAATAATTAACCATTCTTTTCAGTAACTATAAAATGTTTCATCAGTTAGTTTTGTTACATTGAAAACTGATCCAGTTGCACTCCAGATGTGCTGAACCCTGTGATTTTCCCAGATGTGGGAAACTCAACTGCATAATTTGTGGTGGTGGGGGGTGGCATTCACACTCCTCCCTGGGGAGGAAAAAACTGAGCCACAGTGCAGTGGCTTGAAACAGCTGTAAGGTATTATGTCATCTTCTGTGGTGTAGCTGATGGTCCTCTTAGTTTCAGCAGCTTTCCTAGTCTGGGAAATCTAGGCTGGATGTTGTAAGGTGGCCACATGTATGTGTCTAGTAGATGTGGCCTGGACTCCTGTGGGTTGGTACTCCTATGTTCAATATGGTTTCCTGTTTTCTTGAAGGCTAGCCTGGCAGTCTCCACATAGTTGTTCCAGGTTTCGAAGGAGGAGCAGCGAGAGGACAGACATCAAAGCATATGTACTTGTCATGTCTGCTTGTTTACTAGGGGTTCCAGATCTTATTAGTTAAACAAGTCACATATCCAAATACAGAGTTTAAATGGGAGTGGCTACTCCAAAGAGTAGATAGGGGGAGTATGAATAAATCAAGGCCAGTACAGTAACAGTTTACCATAGCTATTCTTAATCATTATTTTGGAAGTATTGGACATATTAAAAGGTATATAAATCTTAGCTCTATAAATCTTAAATCTTAGCTCGTTCAATTGAATAAAAGCATGATTTATTTCTTCTGGTTAGATATAAAACTAAAAGTTTTAGGTTTGTGATAATTATAAATTATAGCCAACAATCTTATGCTCATTTCACATTTTTTTCAATGCATCAGATTTGTTTTGTTTTAGGACCTATGCCCTAATGGACTGACAGAAATTTGAAAACTCATGATACATGAAGTTCCTCTTCCTATAAAATGTGCTAGTTATTGAGATTTTACCAAGTGCAAAGTGCAGTTACCACTGAGACAGACAAATAATCTCTCTTGGCATGGTTCCTTCAGATCTACCCTTTATGCTGTTTACATTCAAGGTTGGGGCCCAAGAAATTGTATGCGTTTGGTAACCTTGGTCTATGGTTCTGACTCTGCTCTCTCAGATGAACTATTTAGTCATTTCCTCTTTGAGCTGCTGCTTCCTCTCTTGGAGAACGAATGGCCAGAATCAAAGAATCAAATGTGGTTTCTCCTAAAATCACTAAACTTTTTATGCTTTTCAGCTCAGAGGAGTTTAAAATCTTTTCCTGGTCTGCAGAAAGTCTCCCTATTCAAACTCTGTTCTCTTCAATAAGCTTAACATTTCCTGGTGGAGATAAAAATGACTTTAAAAAAAGTATTTGTTTGCTGAACAATTTATTTTTATTTTATATTATTATTTTACTTTATTTTATATTAGAAAGAACATTTAACACAATCTTTACCTTCTTAACAAAACTTTAAGTGTACAGTATATTATTAATGACTACAGGTGTGATATATTACAACAGATCTCTAGAACCTATTTATCTTGCTTGACTGATTTATAGACTTATGCCCTTTGATTAGTAATTTCCCATTTACCCTTTCCCCTTTGCTCCTGGCAACTATTATTCTACTCTTGGATTCTATAAATTAAACTATTTTAGATACCTCAGAGGAATCAGTCAGTGTTTGTCTTTCTGTTACGGCATTATTTCACTTACCATAATATCCTCAAGGTTCATTCATGTTGTTGCATGTTGCAGAGTATCCTTCTTTTTAAGGGTTGAACAGTATTACATTGTATGTACACACCATATTTTGTTTTCTTATGTATCTGTCCATGTATATGTAAGTTGTATTCATATCTTGGCTATTGTGAATAGTGTTATAATGAGCATAGGAATGCTAATATCTCTTTAAAATCCTGATTTCAATTCGTTTATATAACTATTTAGAAGTGGTATTGCTAGATGATATAGCATTATTTTTAAAAATTTTTGAGGCATCTCCGTAATGATTTCCACAGTATCTGGGGAATGATGTCTTAAAGGGGGCTTCTAATTAGATTCCGCTACATACTTCCCTTAAGAAACAAGACTTCCTGTTACTTCAGAGGAGGCAGATAGAGGGGAAGGAGGAAGTAAAAAATGAGTACCTTAAAAATCATCCAGTTACATGCTCATATCAAAATTGCTATTTTAAATATAAATAAAGAAAACTTTCCAACAATATTTGAATAATAACAACATAACTAAAATGCATAAATAAATCCTATGCTTTAACACTGAATGACAAAATATTTGGATTTATAAGCTCTTGGATACTGATTTTTTTCCCTCAAAGCCTCATTCATTTACTAACATAGTACTCACTGTTTTGTGGTACATCATGCCTAGGTAAATAAGTGACGATAGGAGAACCAAGTAAAGAGCATAGTACTTTAAGTATTTTTTGTATAGTCTTAGATTTATAGGTTCCTAACATTATATTCTATGCACAAAAAAGCAGTTTTTGATTTCTGAGTCAAACGGCTAGGTGAAAATGGTATGGCATGTAATGTAAGTAAACAGCAAAGATAAGGGAAAAGTTCCCTTGAACCGTTTAACAGAAAAGAAATATTTTTCAAAAAGAAATTAATAGAAAACCCAAGCAAAAGTAAGATTTAAGTATAATAAATGATGGTAAAATAGAAAAAGTAGATTGAACAGCGTCTGTTTACCAGCAGTGAGCCTGAGGGAACAGACTACTCCAGGCACCAACAAACCCAGCAACCTGTGAAGTAGGCCCTCCACAAGGCATTCATTCCCAGACAGCAGAAAGCAAAGGCAAAATTACTGTTACTCTTGCCATTTCTGCCTTTCGGGGCACAGGTAACTCTGGGCAGTTAAGTTCAATTACTTCACTTACTTTCTTGATATGTGCACTTGGTTTGATTTTAACCTACGTGTAGTAGATCTTTAGATTACAATACCTCTGATTTTTTTTCAAGTTTGATACTTAAAATTTAGTTCTATAGGTCTATTTGTACTAGTTTAAGCAAATTATGTGTACCCTGGCAAGCTAATATGCATAAAAACTTGGTATAAGTGAAATCTCTTTAATTTCTCCCCTGAATTTGAATTAATAGCTTATTAATACTCTAGAAATATTACTTTACTTCCTAAATATGAGCAGGTAGAAACTTGGGTTAACTGTTAAAATAGTAGGTAAGGGAATTTCACTGGCTGGGTCAGTTTTGTGAATTGTCTTATCTTGTTCTCCTAGGAATTTGGGCTGGGCTTATGGACATTTATAAGAATGTCTTTTTTTTTTTTCTGATATGTAAATACTTTATGTTCTTAGTTTTTCATTTTTTGTCTTCTTTAATTAATTCATATATCTTAGCATCGTATAAAAAGCTCAGTACTTTTGATTAAGTTTTAGTATAGGTTTCAAAATTCATCCTTTAATTATATAAGTTTAGTATGAATTTCTACTTTCTTTTTGGAACTTAGCACAATTTAATTCCATTCACTGCCCCCTAAATATATATACTGTTATTGTTGTGAGATTTAATTCTCTCTTTACATAAATCCATTTAGGTACTATAATATATATTATGTTATTGTGTTTTAGATACATACACTTTTCTTTTTTTAAATTTTATTAAATGTATTGGGGTGACCTTGGTTAATAAAAGTATGCAGGTTGCAAGTCGGCAATTCTATAATACATCTTCTGTATACCTCATTGTATGTTCACCACCCAAAGGCGAATCTCCTCCCATCGCCATTTACTTAACCCCCTTTACTCTTCTCTACCTCCTTTCACGCCCTCCTTTTTCTCTGCTAACCACTAACCTGTTTGTCGTCGGGCCCATGAGTTTTTGTTTGTTTGAGTGAAATCACATGGTTCGTGACTTTTGCTTATTTTGCTTATCGTGATCATTTAAAGTCACCCATGTTGTCACAAGTGTCAGCATTTCATTTTTTCTTGTAGCTGAGTAATATTGCACTGCAAGTATGTGCCACACCTTCTTTATCCAACCATCTATTGAAAGAAGCTGCCCTTGTTTCCATGTCTTAGCCACCATGAATAACATTGCAATTAACATAGGGGCGCATATACCTTTATGAAAATTTTTTCAAATATTTTTTGTAGATACCCTGCTCGCACCTATGAGTATGCCAACAAGACAAGTAATAACAAGTATAGACCCATATGTTCAACTTTATTATTTCTTTTGCATTAACAAGAATTATACAAAATAATAATAATAATGATACAATAATACAGTATAATAATAATACAATAAATATACAGAATTATTCTACTTATATAGAATTATTCTTCTGTTTTAAAAATACATTGACTTAAGATTTTTCCTTTGAGCCCTGGCTGGCGTAGCTCAGTGGATTGAGTAGTGCAGGCCTGCGAACCAAAGGATCACCAGTTTGATTCCCAGCCAGGGCACATGCCTGGGTTGCAGGCCACATCCCCAGTGTGGGGTGTGCTAGAGGCAACCACACATTGATGTTTTACTCCCTCTCTTTCTCCCTCCCTTTCCCATATCTCTAAAATAAATAAATAAAATCTTTTAAAAAAAGATTTTTCCTTTGGCTTGGTGAATACTCAAAATTTTTTATCAATAAATATCTTTACTTAACCTTCATTTTTGAAAGCTGTTTCACTGAGCATCCAATTTCACTGGCAGTTCTCTTTATTCAACAGTTTGGAAATACGAGTCCACTGTCTTCGGGATTACATTATTTTTGTTAAGAAGTAAAAACATATTTTAGGACCCAATTATACTTCCTTTGAAAGTACTCACTGATTTGGGTGTCAACAATATACTATATGCTCTTTAGATTTTCTCTGTCATTGTTTTTATAATAGTAGTCTTATGATGTGTCTGTGTCTTGTCTGTCTGTAAATTTGATTTTTTTAAGAACTTCTTAAATCTGTGGCTTAATGACTTGTCAGTTTTAGAAAACTTTCTGTTACTTCAAATGTCTCTTCTGCATCATTTTTCCTTCTTTCTCTCAGGATACCTATTTCTCTCAGAATGTCTGAGAATTTTTAGACATTCTCACGACATACCCTGTCTTGTTTCTCTTCTGTGTTTATCACCCTTCCCTTTTCTTCCTTTTATTATCTTTTCTGGCTTTCGTTCTAGAGATTTTGTGACCTGTCAGTTTATGACTGGATGTTTCACAGTTTCACCTTTTTCTCTCTATCTATAGCTCATCTGTGATTAAGCCCATCCAAAGACTCCTTAATTTCATCCTTTAGGTTTATCAGCTTTAAAATTATAATATGGTACTTATTTAAAATTTTATGTTTTTGGCCAAAATTTTCAATCTTGTATTTTATTTTTTTTATTGTTTTCAGCAAAGTCATTTTAAAGACTGTGCTGATAAATCCATTGTCTGTATTTGTGTAAATCTATTTATAGTATCATTTCTCTTGGTTTTCTATTAAATTGTTTTTTCTTATCATGTACCTGTTGGTTTTTATCATGTCACATATTGTCTGAGAACATTTGTTAAATTGTTTGAGACAGAATAGTATTTTCCTTGAAATGGGTGATTCACTTTTTTTTTCATGGGTCGTTAGTGGCTACCAGCAACTTCAGATCACCTTAATCCAATTTCACAGATCGATGATTCAAAGCTGAGTTCCATTCCCTGTACAGACCAGTCTATTTCAGGTTTATCCCTACTCCTGAGGTTTAGCCTTTCTTCATTCAAACCCAAAGCCTTGGACGTTTTTGCCTGTGCCTGGGACTTTCTGGATGAGGATTGGCCTCATACATTTTTTCTCTTAGCCCACAGGTAAATGAACAGCTCTATTAGCTTAGCTGCCTGTTATAGAAAAGATGCCTATAAGGGGAAAATTGCCCTAAGTTCCAGGCTGCCTCTCTGAAACTCTTTCTCCTTTTGGCTATTTACTTTCCACTCTTGTTGCCTTTTTGGTGGTCTTCTCTGATACCTTTGGGTAAAATCATGCAGTATTTAGTCAAAATTGTATAACTTTTCAAAGGGTAATTTGGTCTAAATTGCATAGGCTACTATACTAAATAAATTTGGGTATGAAAGTATCATTTTTATTAAGAAATGCAACTGAATTTCCACAGCATGAATGAAGGCCAATGGTGTTCTTTCTTTCTTTCTTCCATTCTTCCCTTCTTTCTTCCTTTCCTTCTTTCTTCACCCACCTTTTTTTCTCTTATAGCTCTTTTGTAAGAGAGATTGAATGAAGCTTTTTTTCTGGGAATTTCTGTTTTATTTATTTTCTAATTTACTGCTCTCGTAACCAATTGAGATTTTTTTGGTATGTATAATAGACATATTCTAGCTGCCAGTACTTATTCATCCTTTCTAAGGAAGTCTCAATTTCTTTTTGTGAAATCATCTTTCTTCCATTACACATAATATTGCTAGAATAATGTAGTTACTATTTTTAAATTTTTGACTGTCCTCATAAAGCTTTCTTTCTTACAGTCGGACAATTTCTCTACATTTTTAGGGAGACCTCATCTATTCATCTTCTCTCCCTCTTGAAAAGATAAATATGCCAGAAACTCACTTTAGGCAAAACACAAACAGTCAGTTAGAAAACGGCCCCTGAATTTTGGCTCATGACGTGGTGAATCAAAAAACTAGGAACCAGGAAAAGTACTTTCTGGTGATTCATGAAAACAGTTGTGTAGGCAGCATTCAATTTCTAGAGTGGCCCTAGCTATGACTGAAAGGAGAGAGCAAGATCCCATGGGAGCATCAGTCGTTCAAGCTGGTGTGTCCAGGGCCATCCCCAGTGGTTGCTCTGCATTCATCAGATTAACTATAAACTGTCGTTTGGCTGTAATTTAGATGCATAGTCTGTAAAACTGCTTCCATAGACTTTTCAGTTTTCCGAAGATACCTAATAATGCCTTATACCTAAATAAATCTCTTTTGCTTAAATTAAGAACTGACCATTTATTTTTCCTTGCAGTTGAGATCTTTTCCTTAACCAAAGAATTACCCCAGATCTTTTGCTCTATCATCTTCAAAACCTGAATGTGTACCAGAAGCCCTAACTCCTAGTACCTCAGACTGTGGCTGTTTTTGGCAGTAGGGCCTTTAAAGAGTTAAAATGGGTCTAAAGTTGATCTGACTGGTGTTCTCATAAGAACAGGAAATTTGGACACAGAAACATCAGAAATGCTTGTACACAAAGGAAAGGCCATGGAAGACACAACAAGAAGTTGGCCATTTGCAAGCCAAGGAGCAAGGCCTCAGGAGACAGCACACCTGAAGACACCTTAATTTTGGACTTCTGGCCTCCTGAACTGTGGTAAAATACACATCTATTTTTTAAGCCACTGTGTCCATGGTATTTTGTTGTGGCAGTCCTAGCCCACTAATACAATTATGACAGAAATTTCTGTAATGGAACACAATAACATTTTAATATTCTTACTAAGGTATCTTGATATATCTCAGGTCAGAAGGATGGATTTGGTTAAAATGTGAAATTAATAGAAAATTCAGAAAGGGACTAATTCTATAATTAATTAATGAAATGCAATGATAATAACTGCAGTAGAAATAGTCTACAAAGTTTTATCTGCATGACTTTTTAGAAGGAAAAAAAGAAAGGAAAACTGGGATATAGGAACAATATAATTGCTGAAAATAGAGGAGCAATACAATTGGTATAAGGTAAGAAGAAAAATTAGTTTTTATGGAGGCCTGTACGGTGAATTCAGAAAGAGAAAAGCACAGAGGGGTGGATACTGCACTCACTTTGGGGCACAATCTGGAAGTGGCACAAACTACCTCTACTTAGGTTCCATTGGACAAAATATTATAGACTAGGGAAGAGCGGCCATGTGCTGAACTAATCCTCAAGAAATCATTCAAGAGAAAAATGGATTTTTGTAGAAGGCCATCAATCTCTAATATACATAGGAGCTTAGTGGTTTTCAACATGTTTTTGGTTTTGATGCAGAGCATGGAGAAAATACTACTGAGGTTTGCAAATAAATGCAGAGAAAATTCCGACTGAATGCATTTGGGAAAAAAATACAAAAAACTCCAGGATTAGGCAGCTACTTTAGTTAATAAATAAAATAAGCAACCAGCAGTTTATAGAACTTGAGTGTGAGAAGCAAAGTCTTGTATACAAGTTGGTTGGTACAATTCAGTATGTACAATGAACTTGGACATACACCAAGGACCCTAAAAGCAGGGATGTGCTATCTCCGTACACTGAAAATGTGTAACGATGCCATCTGACCAAAAGTGGTAAAGGAGTTGGAACAGCCAAGGACATTAATCACTAAAACCATTTCCTTGGTCATGTTGGCTGATGGTCACCATCAAATCTCCACTAAGGTTATACTGAATGTGAGTATCAGAATTTTGATGAATAATTCTGTCACAATGTTTTTTATTTCAGATTTGAGAATGATTTTTTTCATTTTCATTACGTCTGAGATTGTAATGTTCTCATTCAAGCATCTCAGTAGAATTAATCTTTTGCCACTTATCAAAATTACGTTATCCTAGGTGAACAAAAATGGACAAACTTCCATACAGAATTCTTTCTTTATCCATTTATTTTCCCTAAGCTATATATTGGACCATTTGTTTAAATCTAGCCAAATTGATGATTAATAATGAAACATTCCATTTAGTTTAATAAGCTTATTAAAAACATTATCATATTGTGCACTGTCAGAGATTAGCCTGGTATTGTTTAAATATTTAATATATGCATTCATACAGTGCATATTAATTTTATAATTTGTAAATTATAAGGAGTACATTTACATAAGGTATTTTTTTGCTGGGTACTAATACTACAGAGCAGTAAAACTCGACATGGCTGTGTGACTCTCAGGAGGAGCTTGTGTCACTAAAGGACAGGAGGCTTATCCAGGGAGCTACAGTCTCAAAGTTATCAGGGCTTCATCACTTGTTCTACAATAGTAAATGTTTGAGAATGCAAAATGCCATTTTATCTTAATTTACTAGATATTTATAAAATTGCTCTCTAACTTGGCCACACACCACATAAATGTGTGTATATATATTCATTCGCTGGGATTTTTATTATAATACATGAATCACATTCATGAAATGCTGTTAATTCATTACAGGTGGATTGATTGAGCTTTGTATGTCTTGAGAGTTTAATTGAGTTTGTTGATTTACTTTCAACACTACACAAGACATGTTCTTTCTGTAGGTTTATTTTTCTCTACGCAATGAAAAATGGGCATCTTAATGATTGAACGTGTCCTAAACTTGTGTAGATTAGATATGCCTTAAGTAAATGGTGAGACTTTTAAAGCTGGATTATATAAATTAAAAAAAAATAGTAGGTTTAAGATGCCTGTGAGGAGAAAACAGACTTTGCTCTTTCCTACCAACAATTAATGTATCTTAAACTGTTATCTTAGGTTGAATAGTAGTGATAGTCTACTTTTAGCAACTCCCAAACTGTCAATGTATTTGGTGCATGGATCCCTGAACTCTGAGGATCTTCTCCATAGACACTTCCCAGACAACCAACATTTTTGTCTTTCTATTCTTTTAATAGCTGCCTCTTCATTTGATAAATCTTGGGAGTTCTGCAAATAACATTGTTTCCTTCTCCTTTTCAAAACTTCAACAAATTCTAGCCTGTTATTTTAAAGAATGTGGTTACCAATAAATAAATAAATAGATAGATAGATAAATAAGTAAATAAATAAATAAATAAATAAGAAAAGGAAACTATTAGCCACATTTTCCTTTCTTCTTTGTTGCAAAACTGTCAGTCTAGGTATTACTTAATTTTTTATACTACTAAGGGGTAGAGGAAAGTTAGACAATAACAACAAAATATAAAGACCAGTACATTATTTTTTCACAACAGAATCAGTCATTACATTTCTAATTGCCTTTGTCCAGAGTCAAATTTGCTGCTTGGTCAAAAGATTAGAAAGAGCTTTGAACACAGTGCATTTTGAGATCACCTCTTCCATCTAATTAACAGGCAAAGAGAAAAAGAGCCTCTGATAAAGGGAAGATTTTGGACTTAATTTCAGGGTTAGTTCCCCATACCTGACAGTCATTTTACCTGCGACACAGAAAATTGGTTTGTTTTTCTGTTAAGCTGTTCGATACATACATGACAGTGGCTTCCCAGTGCCTTTTCCTGAGGAGAAAACTCTTGCTCTGGGCCTGCAAAGGCCTGAATTGTTTAGCCTCTACCTACTTCCCTAGGTGCTGATCCCAAACGTCCTGCACTCTTTCTACTTAGGCTGGGGTGACCTTCTCTCAGGTTCACCAAGTTTCCTACCACACATGCACTTTACAGACGCCTTCCTCTCTATCTTAAATTCTCATCTTTCACTTCCCTAATCTCAACTCCCAATTCTATCTAGCTATATGTAATAATCAAAGTCCATACTTGACTTGAAACTTCCCCTTTAAATATTGTAACCAAGGAACTTGTGTAAAGAACACAAGGACAAAGCCAAAGAGGGGTAGAATCAAAGGTGGGAGGTGGGAGGGGTGTGGCAGGGGGTAGTGGTGGGGTAAAACGGAGACAACTGTACTTGAACAACAACAATAATAATAAAAATATAAAATCTAACATCCACAAAGGTATATTCCTGAAACATGAATTCAATCTTTAAAATCATCTTTTTTCCCCAAAGATAACCAAAGCAAGACTAATTTGTTTACAAAATAAGTCTAATTTCAGTAAACTTGGCCTATTATTTCTAATATATATATATATATATAATATGTGTGTGTGTTCCTTTTCTGGACTTGGAAAGTGTTTAAAGAACATTAATTCCTAGATGTCAGATTTTGCAGACTCTAAGGAATTCTCTATGGATGGGGTGTGTCATCTGCAGTTTTGTGATATGGGTGATAATTTTTCTGGCTTTAGTTTTCATATCTTACCATATAGTCCTGGTTTGGGGGGGTTCATCTTCAATACTCTATGTTGAGGTCCTATTCCATTCCCATTGCATTCTTTCCAGACCAGTTCTCTCTTTAATATGCCCCACATCTGATCCATATGAAACACCCACCCTCCGCATGTTATTAGTGGGGATTAGTTATTTCCTAAATTGCAGTCTTCTACTGTAGGGAGATCAGTATCTTCAGAAGGCCTCTCTCACCTTCAGATTTCTTATGTGTCCAGGTATGTGTCACACTATGTTGTCCCTCAGGTCCTTGGGTTATCCTGCCTAAAACCTACTTAACTCAAGGAGGTCAATTTCTCCCTTTCTCTCTCTCTCTCTTTGTGAAAGAGGAAATATGCCCACCAGCCATTTCAAGAATAAGACTCTAATTTTTCACATTTCTCTTTTCCATCTTTTCCTTTTGTTGGTTCAAGGTAAGTAGTCAGCTCGGAATATGGCACTTCACTTCGAATTGCATTGCTTGCTCACTCTCTGCCTCTGTCGTTAGCCAGAACTGAGTCATAATTAGCCAGAACTACTAAATACCGAATCTGCCAATTGTAGGGTATGTGATCATAACCAAATTTCTTAAGTTATCTTCAAACTTTTCATTTGTATAGTACAAATAATCACAGAAATCTTTTATATTTATTTTTGTTTTTTTGTTTGCAGGTAAATTTAACTTACAGAAATAAAGACACTAATACTATTGCCACGATTACCACAATTGCATATGTGGTAAATAAATTTTAGCTACCTTTATTATTTTTATGGCAATGTCTTCCCCCCCCCCAGTAGTATTTAGGAAAATAAAGTTTAACTGTTATATCTTTAGTATTCGTTTTGTTAAATATTTTTCAAAACATTGACTCCATATCCTATGCTACTTTCTTTATAAGTAAAGCACTACACAGTGAAGCAGAACTCATGGAATATTTCTTTAAAAGAAAACCATGCAAACTATTTTTCCAGTCCAGATCTACAGTTAAATGATAAATTGGGAAGTAAATAAGGGGAAAAAAGGAAATGGGAAGAGGCTTAATTGGTATTACCAGCAGACAGATCAATATTGCTGAATATGACAAACTGCTATTTGCAATATCATTTAAGGATTACTTCTCCTATATAATTTTGTAGATAAATACTTGTCTAAAGAAGTTGAGATGATTGATTTCATCCCAATATATTTATTGATCAATAGCAATGTGAAAGACTCAAGTAGATCTAGTAAAACTAAGTACTTTCACCAAGAAATCAATGAAGGAAAATACTGAAATCCTCATTCACTTAAAAAAGGGGATGATCAATTTTAATAAAAAAGATAAATGCCATTGGTCCTCAAATGAAACTTTTTTCATTAGAAGTATGAAATTTCTTTCATGGCCACCATTTGTTTGAGGTTTATTTTGCTCAATATATTTTTAATCTAGACTGTTTCAAGATTTCCAGAAGTAATTAGCTTTGTCTCCAATTTCCCCCTGATGGGCACAAATGTGCTCTTGCCATTCTCTGAAAATTCACCTTCAACTGCCAGAGGGAAAGACCCTCCATATTTCTGAGCAATCTCTTCCAATGTTATGAGAAACTACAAAAATAGGTCCTTGTCTCTTTCCTGCTTTACACAGTTTGCCATTAAAACACCTATGATGTAATAAGTTAGATATAAACATATCCTAGTATCTACATATTCTATATGAATATCCACAATTTAGCAAAATGAATATACATTTAATATATATTATATTTTTCATTTGAATTGGAAGTCTAAAACTTTGTATATGTACATCAAATATAGAAATCTGATCTTATCTGAACTTGTTCCTTTGTTTCTTCCCTGAAATTACTTTTGTTCCTCCAATTGTTTGTACATTTTATTATCCTGATTTTTAAAAAGTGCTATGTAATTCTTTGAAATCACAACGAAGACTTCAAGGTAGCTTCCTCCGGCTTCCAAAATTATTTTTGTAAGTATGATAAGGATCATCTTGCATGGTGATGCTACTTTATCATGATGGCCAAAATTTCAGAACAACATTCCTTACCTTGTACTCCACTTTAGTCATCTTTCTACCTGTAGCACGCAGTGAGAGCCACTGTCAGAAACACTGGGACAGGGAATAAGAGCTGCTTGAGAAGGCTATGGCATCCTTTGGTTGTGGTTTTCAAAATTTCCATGCATTCTAAAGGAAGGGAAAGGGAGGGATGGGCAAACTCTTGGCAAGAGTAAATGCTGGAATCACAACTTTGACTTTGTGCCTAAAGTGTCTTAAAATCCGAGTAGCAATTCAGTCAGACTATATATATTCTATCTCACTCAGGAAAGATTTGCTTGGGAACTCACTGGACATCAGTCTATGGGAAAAATTTTAGAAATGTTTATTTAGGGAGTTGAACAAAAGGATAGAGGGTTTATATATTTACTGTTATGTTTCAAAATGACTGATATTTAGAATTCTCTTGCAGAAAGAAAGAAAGAAAGAAAGAAAGAAAGAAAGAAAGAAAGAAAGAAAGAAAGAAAGAAAGAAAGAAAGAGAGAGAATATTATGAGAACAGATAGCAAATGTTTCAACCAAGTGCCTTGTGGATTATTAATATTGTTTTCCTAACCATAGATAAACTTATAGATCATTCACCTTTGTTCTTATTCTTAAAGGACTGATTTCAAGATTTATACTTAAAAACAGGTTGTCAGATTAGCAGAGCAAATTCAGACGAAATACATGAAAAGCCATGAAAAGTATCCAAAACAACCTTTATCTGAACTCTACTTTGATTTATGACTAACTATGAAAAATATGTTACATTATAACTCATGCAACTATTTTTCTTACAACTTCTTTTCCCATTTGAAATAAGAAAAGTTGTGGTATCCTAAGTCCACACCTAAGTGAAGCTATTTGCTCTAGTAAAATGATTTAGGATCACAAAGTCCTTCCACTACTTTTCCATTAGTAAAATAACAGTGAATCTAGTTACAAGGGAGTATTTATTATAAGATGACCTTACAGAATTCTGAAAACCTTGTGCAATAATATGCCTTTAAAATGTTATCAGTAGTTTAACTTTTTTCATGTGAAAAGTGAAATTTTGTTCATTCACTATATAAACCTCACATATTCTTTTATTAGGTTTATTCCTTCTCTTCTTTAAGGGATTAAGAGTATAGTGTAGTCAATGTAATGGAATTGTGTCGCCTATATTTTTGCATGAAAACATACATGTCAACTATCATGCAGTTTATTTTTTGGTACAAAAATTAATTTCTAATATAAACACCATGAAGACTCAATTTCTCATTAAAAAACTAATTGGATGATTCATAAAAATAACTTAAATTTTTGCTACAACACAAAAGATGATAGTTTAAAATAAATTTAAATGTAAAATGGATATTTTAGATGGAATTAGCAGCTAAAATATGACAGGACTTATGACTTGGCACTGCAAATAATAATTATTTGAAATTCAATCATTTCAGCTTTCTGTTTGTTTGTAATTAGTGCCAAACACTCAGATTCTTGAAGGTAAGTTCTGGTGGACAAAACCATGCCTCTAATGGATCCTGAAGTCAGAATTCACTCTGAGTCAAGGGGCACCAGCGGTCTGCAAGACTCTTTGAATCAAAGGAGAGCAGACTCATTTTCTTATATTTCAATCTAATTAAGTCTCCCTTAACAAGTATGCTGCACTATTATTTATTGACTACTTTAGGAAGAAAACAATTAAAAATATTTATGTGATAGTGAGTTTATCAGATAGAAGTGCTTTCAAAATAATTCTGCAGTGTTTAATTTTTTTTTTTTTTT
>PVKM010026888.1:0-19075 GCA_004027735.1 Carollia perspicillata | reverse complement strand
GTCTGATAAATCTATAGAAGCTTTGCTGGTCTGACTCAGTTGTTTGTTTGCTCTGATGGTGCTCATTCACATCGTCCCCTTTTCTTGTGTGTTTGTGATTTTGACAGTGATTTCCCATTCTGTGTAATGTTTTCTGCCAGTATTCTGAGACCTGGTTTGATATTGGATAGCGTGTTGTGCATTCAATTTTTCCCCAAATTCCAAGGACAGTGACAACCTGGGACATTGCTACACTAAAATACCACCAGTAGCCTTTTTTAACCATCCAAATTCTATGACTTCGATCTGTAAATGCTTGTGTACTGACCTGTTAAGAATTATTGGGAAAACCTCTTTTCCCATAAAGCTGATGCCACATTTTAAGACAGATAATTTTTCCTTCAGTCTCTTTCCAGTTGGTCCTTTAATTGAGGATCTAGCCCATTGAGATCTCATGAAAGGAAAATCATCCATTAGACCCCCAACCTCGAGTAGTTTTGCCCCCTGCCACTCTGCCCTCAACCTCATTAACACCATGTGGAAACTGAATTTCAAGTTTACTTAAATTTGGCAAGTATCTTAGGATGGGAGCTCCATTTACCTGTCAGAACTTTTATTTTCATTAGTTTTTCACTTCTGAAGGAGTCTGGATGGAAGCATATCCTTTTCCATAATGCCAAAAGCAGAACACCAACATTGTGTTTCCTTATTACTTCAGTTGATGTGTGCACATGTGTGTGCAAGTATGTGCAAAATTATTTGCTCTCTACTGTCATTAAAAATTCATCAATTAATTGAATTACATAAAATGCCTAAGTCTGAGGATAACATTAAGATACTTGTGTTTATTTAACTAACATTCTTGATTATCTACCATTTTTTATTTGTGTTGTTTCCATTTCAGTTGCGTTTGAATTCACAGGATCAGCTCAAAAAAATGTTCCTTATACAGTCTGTGACCTGAGAGCACAATGATGTGGTTTTTCCTTTTTCTGAAAAGAAAATGAAATAACACTCAGTTTCTTGTGACCTCTCCCAGAAGACAAAGGATATATCATGTCATCAAATTCTCTATTAAGTCTTTTTGTTTGTTTTTCAGTTTGCTTATCTTTGAAATTATATTTTCTTGCAATTTGTGTTTCTATAAAATAGTAGACAAACTATTAGTAGATAAAATAGACAAACAAGGATCTCAGTGTCCCAAATGAGGTAAGAAATTTGTGCTTGGATGTCATTATAAGCCTACAATTTCTGCTCTAGGAAAAGTAGTGAAGAAAGTCTGAACATCTGCCATCTTGTACTGGTAGGTCACTCTGGCAGTGGAAACAAAGCCCAGGGACTTAAAATAAAAAGGAAAACAAAAGAAAAACATAGAATAGGAGAGAGAGACTAAGCCTACTTGTATTCGTGTACATGAGTGTTTCCATGTATTCAGTTTTAGAGCAACTACAAACACTTTAAATCTGTATGGCTGAACAATGTTCATTTTGCCAGTTAACCATGTTCCCTTACAAGAAAAAAATTGTTTAAATAAATAGGTAAATATTTCACCAGGTTGTGACTCTTAATATTTTCTGCTAAAGTACTTTTTTAATTTTCCCATAACAAAATGAGAAGGCATCCATGATTGTTATTTAACGTTTACAGAGCACCCACCAGGTACAAGGCCCTTTGTATGCATCATACACTTCATGGATGTCCCAGTAACCCTTTACTGGTTCCCATTTTGAAAATGAATAAATTGAGGGGCAAAAAAACTAAACAATATATCCAAGTTTACTTGTATGTTAAATAGAGATGCTGTGATTTAAACTAATCCAGGTAAAATCTCTAATTTTTCTAGTATAATCTGGCAAAAATTTAATCATTTGTATTTAAATTAACACCACTCAAAGAGTGTTAAGGAAATAGGAAGAAATACTTTCATAATTCAAATCTGAGGAGCAGTTTTGGTTTTCTTTTCCAGAATAAGGAAGCTTAAGGAGCTTAGCAGATCGGTGAAAGCAGACATGAAGTCACTGTGTTAGAGGCTCTGAGTGCCCATGTGTCTATATCCAAGTTGTGTATGTGTAAGAAATAAGTATTAACTGTAGAAAACCTGTCTTGTTTAGGTAAAACAAAGCTTAAAAACAAGCTATGCCATTAAAAAAGTAGGTAAATCTTTTCATGGGTAACATGACAGTAAAAAATGTATTGTTACTTTATTCCTTTTGGTATTTTTCCATTCTGACAACATTTGTACAATTATTATACAAAACATTATTAGTCATTGTAGTACACTCATATATTATTAATTAAGTAAAAACTATTGTCAGGTGACATATCTCTTCTAAAGTTATGATATCGACACATTAAAATGACACTCAGACTAGATGTTCAGGCTTGCATCCCTAAGTAAAGTACCTCTAGTAAGTGGGGAATAGGCAGCTAAAACCCATATTTAATTTACTTTGCTGATTAGTATTTTATTACATCCTACCCTAAAGAGCTCTTGTATAAATTTAAATGGAATTAGATGAAGCTCGAATAAACTGATAGTGTCATTTGAGGGATCTCTATTCTAATGCAATCAAGATAGAATGCCTCAAGGAGCCCTGAAGACTCTGAACCAACTGGCCACTCATTTGTTGTGTGACTCCTGCTGCCTCTTTCATCTCTGTCCTATGGTATCGGCAAAAAGAAATGTTAATGTTTATATGTAAGAGATGTTGATAGTGCATAACCTTCTAGAGTAGTATTGAGATAGACATGCTTAATTTCCTGTTGACCTTCCTTGGTATTATATACATTAAAAGATTTTATTTTAAATAGTAAAATATTTTCCATATAAATGTCTAGCACATTTTTCCAATGCACATACCAAACACTAAAATTCTAAATATAGAAATGAATGGTATATAGACCAACATATATTACCAAACAATAGCAAGCAAACTCCCCACTTCAACATCTTCAAAAGATGCTTTAAAGAATTGCTTAAAGCAGGGCTTCTCAACCTCAGCGTTGTTGACATTTTTGTCAGGGTAAGTCTTCGTGGTGGGAGCTATCCTGTGCATTGAAGGATGGTTAGCAGCATCCAGGTCTGCACCTCTTGGACACCAGTAGCAGTGTCTCCCCACATCCTCAACCTCCTCTATACCTTGCCTGCCAAAAATGGCTCCAGGCATTGAAATATCTTCGCCAAGGTAAAATCAGCCCTGGTATAAATAATCAGCTCTGGGTGAATGCATAATTAAAAAACCATTTTAGTTGGTTTTGGATTATCAAGCTTTGGATAATCTTTCTATCTTTTTTATGTTATGTATTTAAGTCTGCTAAAAAAGGTTTTAAAGCTTTTGAAAAATCACAGTAAATTATAGGCTGCACTAGATAGAGAGAATATCTGTTCTAGAGTTTTGACACGTGGTAAGCACTCAATGAACTATTGTTGAATGAATTGATGAATGGATGAATGAATAAATTCTCACTAAGAGAATGAGATAGCAGTTTTATGTAAACTCGGGTAGGATTAGTCATGACCTAGCTAACCACTGTAGGACTGAACACTGACAGGTCTCCTTAAAAACTCGGGCAAAGGCTGGGGAGAACAGCACAAATTTCAGGTGTGGGTAGGAAACTGCAGGCTAGAGAGCCATTGCTACATTTCAGGTTCATGCTGGAACCATGCAGTTGGAGGTTATCCAATATACACTCGCATATATAATACATATGTATGTATAATACATACATATATAATTCCTTTAGTATGCCCTAAAGGAATACTGCGGCCAAGATGACATCTACAGGTTTAAGCGGGTGGACAGGTAGGTCCCTGACATTTTGGAAGTTGGTTAACCAGTAATGGTACTCCAGTCACCATTCTGACACAAGGTCAAGACTTTAATTCCTGGGGGTGACTGACAAGAACAGAGCTGAGAATTTCTCATGCCAGTGAAAGGAATTTAAGCACAAAAATAACTGATTTATTTGCCAGACTTGAAGTTCTGAGTTGGCCCATGATCTTTTCTTTTATCGCATGAGTAGATGTTTCTTGGTGGTTTGCATGTTGGTGGGCAACCTTTTAAAGCACTGTGTTGCAATTATATTAATACATATTTATATTAATACATGCACTAAGCTGTACACATGCACATACATACACATCCAATCATACTTTTATATTTAAAATATTCAAATTCTGAAAACTTAAATGTGGAACAGATTTACCTTATCTGTTATGTGCTCCCATAGTGTACCATATGAAGAAAGTTCAAGAATTCATTTAGACACTTCTAACAGAAAAGGCCACCATAGAGATCCAAAAATCTCAGTTTTGTCAGTTCAAAAGCTCTATGGTGACCACAAACCTTCCTGCCATGGGAATACCCTGATGGTGCATTATATAAACAGCATCGGGGTGCTCCTGACTGCTCCCTGTGAAATTGTATGGGCTATTTCAGGGGGATGAAGGAAGTTCCTACTACTACTAATGTTCCCATACATCCCATACAAGTGTCCTGAAGATAGCCTCCGGAGACTCCTCGTAAGATTCACTCCTTTAAGCGTGCAGCCCAAGGACTCACAATCTGGAACCCATAAACGCCAGGTTTTATGAATTGCTTCAGAGTGTCCGTGAACCCTAGCAGGTATAGGAAAATTATAGGTATATTTTGTAGATATTTTCTAAGGCTTTCACCAAATTCTCAAACCTCGGTCATCCATAAAAACTTCAGAATTATAAATTCAAAGATATTATAAGTGATGAATTCATTACATCAACAGACATCTAAAATATCACATATATTTTAGAGTTAAAGAATTAAACACCTATTACCATTTGAATATTGCTGTTAGAAGCATAATAATATTCAAAGCTATACATCATAAGGTTTTCCTTATTATATCTAGTAGCCTTTAATAAAGTATTATTAATTCATAAATGAATGCATAGCCTAATATATTTCAGATATGGTTGCTTTCATTTGCTTTTGAACTTTAAATGTAGTTCACCTGAAAGCTATCACTGCTAAATTTCAAGTTTCACTTCTGGGTTATCTCAAGGTTTATCCATAAAAACCATATTATTTTTTAAGTTCATATTTCCATAACATTTATGTGCCTGATAAATTTCAGTTAAATGTTAACAAGTACAGAAGCTAATGATTCAGAAAATTAATCAGCTATTATTTTCAAATTGCAAGTTAAATCAAAAATTGAACGTAAGGTACATCTCGATATGCATGAACGGCAGTAGCAGCAGTGAGCACTCTGTCAGAGCTATGCTAAGACTTTTGCAGGAACTGTTTTGTTTAATCCTCACAAAAGTCCCGTGATAAGAATAATGTTATTCTCACTTTAAACATAAAAGAAATGATTGCTTAGGGAAATTCAGTAACTGAGACAGGAACCAGGATCCCACAGCTTATATGATTTTCTGACTCCAAATCCTGAGCACTTTAAGAACAGCTTATTGGTATTTATTGTTCCACTTTTCGTTCTCACCACCCAACACAATATTGGGTCTGGTGGCCCCCAGTTTCTCCCTCATTTTTAATCATCCTGTTCACATCAGAAAATATCTTCTTTCTTAAAATAATTTTGATTGTATCCCTCTTTTCCTCAACATGGTGCAGTCTCACATAGAAAATAACAAGCAAAAACAAAACCAAAAACATTGAAAACATGCCAAATAATGCTCCTTCCATTTCATTGACCTTATTAAAACTTTACACCATGCTAGCAAAAAAAAAAAAAAACAGAAAATAAAATAACTTGGTTGCAATCCCACTTTCCCTCTATTTTTTATTTTTTAAAAGATTTTATTTATATATAGTAATATTTTTGCTAATATATCTCCTAAAGCAAGGGAAACAAAGGAAGAAATAAACCAATGGGGCTATATCAAATTAAAAAGCTTCTGCACAGCTAAAGAAACCACCAGCAAAATGAAAAGGGAACCGAATATGTGGGGGAACATATTTGCCAATGTTACATCAGGCAAGGGTTTAATCTCCAAAATATATTTAAAAAACCTCATATCACTTAACATCAGGAAGACAAGCAATCAATTAAAAAGTGGGCAAAAGTCCTGAATAGACACTTCTCCAAGGAAGACGTGCAGGGGACCCATAAACATATGAAAAAATGCTCAACAGCACTGGTCATCAGGGATATGCAAATTAAACCCACAATGAGATATCATCTCACACCTGTCGGAATGGCCACCATTAATAAATCAACGAACAAGTGCCGGAGAGGATGTGGAGAAAAGGAGACCCCAGTGCACTGTTGGTGGGAATGCAGACTGTTGCAGCCACTCTGGGAAACACTATGGAATTGCCTCAAAAAATTAAAAAGGAAACTACCTTTTGACCTAGTGATTCTATGGCTGGAATATACCCTAAGAATCCCAAGACACCAGTTCAAAAGAACTTATGCACCCCTATGCTCATAGCAATGCTATATACAATAGCCACGTGTTGGAAACAGCCTAAATACCCATAAATAAATGAATGGATTAAAAAATGGTGGTACATTTATGTAACAGAATACTACACACCAGAAATAGAGAAGAAATTCCTACCCTTTGTGACAGCATGGATGGAAATGGAGAGTATTATGCTAAGTGAAATAAGCCAGTCGGTGAAAGACAAATACCATATGATCTCACTTACCAGAGGAATCTAATGAACAAAATAAACTAGTGAGACAAATAGAACCAGAGACATGGAAAGGTGGAACAGACTGGCAGCTGCTAGAAGAAAGTGGGGTGCAGATGAATGGTGGAAAGAAGGGGAAGAGATTAAACACAGCACATGTATAAGTGACCTGTGGACATGGACAACAGTGTGAGGAATGATTGTGAGAGTAGGAGGTGGACTGAGTGGAGAAGGGCAAAGGAAGGAAAACTGGGACAAGTGTAATAGAATAAACAAGATTTTTTTAAAAAAATATTTATTTAGTTTTAGAGAGAGGGAAAGGGAGGGAGAAAGGGAGAGAAACATCAACGTGAGAGAGAAACAGCAAACTGTTTTCTCTCCCATGTGTTCCAACCAGACCAGGACCAAACCTACAACCCAGGCAGGTGCCTGACAGGGAATTGAACAGGTGACCCTTTGGTTTACAGAACGATGGCCAACCAACTGAGCCTCACTGTTCAGGGCCCCTCTGTCTATTTTTCAGGACACTTGCCTTTCATACAAATTAAGGTTTTTTTTTTCCTGGATGATATGGTAAGTTCCTCAACCTTCATTATAAATAAAATAAAACAAAAATGTATTGTTTATCCAACATGCCTCTTCCTTCCTTCCAGGTAAAACTAAACAGAAGAAATACATATGTTTTAAATGGACCTCTTTTGAAAATATTAGATGTCGAAAATGATAGATTTTTATTTAAGATGCTATAAGAGTACTGAGTAAAATCAATAGAAGTGGTCCAGGTTGTCTCAGACTTCGGAACTGACAGTGAAACATTGTCAGGTGAAATTGCAGCTCAGGTGTCCAAATGCCTGCCCAACCATGGGACCCGCAAGAGTCGCCGTAATGGCCACCCGAGTCTTACACGAGTCGACATTGTGCTTTGTTCAGAACCTTCCTCAGATCCAAATCCTCTGCCTGCTGCTACCTCTCTCTTACTCTTCAGAATCATTATCTCCACTCCCTCACCTGGTTTTTATTTCTATAATTCTGCAAGACCAAAAAAAAAAAAAAAAAAAAACCCAGAAACAGGAACTTTTTCAAATGACCTCCTTGTTGCCAAACCAAAATTGGTATCCCATTTGATCTCTTTGCAGCATTTCCCTGTTGAAGCTTCTTTTAATGGCTGCTGTGGCAGCGATCCTCAGTGATTACTTAGCTTCCTCTGTTTCAGTCTCCTTCCCTTCTTTTTCCTTTTCCCATACCCAAAATGCTCATGGACACCAGAACTGGGTCCTCAGGCTTCTTCCTTCCTGAGTCAATCTACATGATTTCCAGGCAAACTGATCCCACCCTATCACTTTCATCTCAAATTTTGATTTCTAGCTCCCCCTGGAGTTGCAAATCCATACATCCAAAGGACATTTCCACTGGCCTGTCTCAGCAGGCATAACAAATTCAATATGAAATAAAACTCAACATCTTCCCCTTCTCCTGGGGGCCTCCCCAGGTGATCTTTCCTAGTTCAGTGAACGATACCACAATCCACCTACATATTTATGTCTGAAAACTGAAGGTTGGGCTTAACACCTGCTCGAGGATTGGTAGCTATCACTAAAGTCCAACATAGACATTTCACCTTTGAATCCCCAGCTTGGAGTAGTGTGTTCCACACTTAGGTGCGCAATCCACATTGTTTTTCATTAAACTGAACTAATATCAAGTGCTTTTCTGAAAGTGGAAGTAGAGACATGTAATTTCTTGCTTAATATTCTTCAGTGGTTCCCTACACCATTTATGATAAACTCTAAAGTTCTTGCTGAAACCGTTAGTCACACAGCCCCTGCCTTCCTTCTCCTCTGTCCTTCTTACAGTACGACTCTCAAGAGCACCCTGGGCTCTGTACAATTCCAACTACTGTCATTCTCGAAGAACGATCACCTCTCAAGGCTCCACGTTTTCTCAAACGTTTTCTCTTTGAATACTGTCCCTCATGATTTCACCAAAGTCCAGTTATTTCTCAAGACTTAGCTCAGCTGTTGCACACTTCTGGATATCATATCCTCTATGGCTTCCATAACACCCTGTGAGAACCTCTGCGAACCCATCACCATGTTATAACTGTTTGCCTGTTTACCTGTCTCCCCCACTAGTCCATGAACGTAAGAATCAGGACTGGCTTTCATCTCTGTAGCCACTCCAGCTAGCACCACACCTGATGATTGATGATTGCTTGTGGAAGAAAAGAAAATGTTTGGGGAAGTTCATAAAGGATGCTTTCTTAATTTGTCTCTGGAAAAAAAATTGAAAAGGTAAAATGTCAGTACCACTAGAGGGCATAGAATTCTAACAGAATTTTCCACTACACTAGCTCAAAGGAGATGTTTTCCTTCTGTATCAACCCCTTCACACAGTTTCTAAATATATGGATCTTAAAAATATCAAATGACTGTATCCAAACTATGTCCAGAAAGAAGTGTTACAGTAGTTGGCTGAAACTGAGCAGTGCTGTCATACTAACATGTCAGAAAAAAATGAAATCAGGTATGGCCAAATATAATAAACAGGGTTTTATGAATAAAACTGAAGGAAGTTTTAGGGAAAAGATCGAAGTGTCATTTCAGCCCTGACTCATGTGGCTCAGTTGGTTGGCTGTAATTGCTCAAAGTGAAAGGTCACCAGTTCGATTCCAGGTCAGGGCACATGCCTGGGTTGCAGGCCAGTCCCAGCAGGGCGCATGCGAGAGGCAACTAGTAGATGTTTCTCTCCCTCTCTTTCTCCCTCCCTTCCCTTCTCTCTAAAAATAAATAAATAAAATCTTTAAAAATTTGTAATGTAATTTTAATAAATTGATACAAGATTTGTGACTGCTTTACAATTTTCAGTACAAAAAAGTATCTATGCAGGGAAGCCCTTACTTCTGCAGGAACAGTGAAGAGGAAATGTTGAGGCGATTTCTGTATTTAGAATGAAACCCCAAAGCCTGCTTTAAAATAACAAGTAGAAACTTTCCAATACTTCTGTTTTGGAACGAGAAACTGTCAAGATTACTAACACACAATAATAGGTAAGCTTTTTCTTTCAAAAGTTAACACAATTTAGTAGTTAAAAATATTTTTGTTTTTGCAGGTTTTGTTTTGTTTTGTTTTTCCATTAAATACCATAAGTTTGAGTCCTGGCTCAAATACCTATTAGTTTTGAAACATTGTTAACTTGTCTGCAGCTTAGTTTCCTTCTCTGTAAACTGGATGTGAACGCAGTGTCTACTTACGGGGCTATTGTCAGAATCGAGTGGAATAAATCTGATAAAGCACAGTGCCTGAAGCACAGTAACTGATGTTAGAATTTGCTATTATTTTTCTTTGAAAGTGGTGATCAGCACGTTATTAATTCTTAGGAGAATCAAATTTTGATAGTTGCTGGAATGAAAACGGTGAGATCTTTGGGCCCTTTCCCTACTGGGTTTTTTTTTTTTTTTGCACTCTTACCAACCTCTCTTGATATTTACATGTATTTGCACCTACACTCTTTCCTCATCCCTGGGGCACAGGCTGTTCTGAAAGGTCCATGCCTCATCCACTGTGGGGGCAGGGCTGGGAGCCCTACTATGTTAGAACCTTCATGTCATCTGGACAGGCTCAAGTGAACTCTGATGTTGCCCTGGGCTCTCTGGTTAATTCATGCTTGTTGGAGAAACATCTTGAGAAACTTAGCATCGTATCTCTTACAGATAAGAATTCTTGATTGATTAAAAATGGTACTGTGGTACACAATGTTGATAAGTTTTAAATAATAAAAGGAGGCAAATATGTTTGCTGAATCAATGGTTATAATGAGATACCTAACAAATGCAATTAAGGCTGCTATGCTTATTGATTTGGTTATAACTTGACAGAAGGAAAAATAAAAGCTGAGGGAAAGGGTGACATAGTTTAAAGGGCTGTCTATTCAGTGACAAGGAGACTTCCGTTCTACCTCTAGGCCTACAAAGCAAACAGCCAAACCTCAGGCAAGTCATTGAACAGTAGCCAGCCATGGATTTCCATTTCTTGGTCAGTAAATTTCCTTTTTGCTCTAAGGTTAAGATATCTATTTATCATTACTGCTCTGGTTGGCCCAGTAATTTCACAGTGGATCAAAGTACATCCACATCACTAAAAAGTGGCACTTACAGTGCTCACTAGTTGACCAGAACCATGAACCTGACTTGATGGGAGGCTATGCTGAGGTGGAAAGGCCGGGCTACAGGGAAGGTGGGGAGGCATAAAGAAGAAGGCCAAGGCAAGAGTATTTTGTGAAACCAGCTCAGATCTAGTTATTCTGCCTCAAAAATCTCTCCTGGGCATCTCTAGCTCTTGTATCAAATTTTTAATATTACTATGTTAGAGTACGTTCAGGAGAAAAAACATGATGGGACAGAAACATGTTAAAATAAAATATTTTTAGTAACTACTTTCAGTTGAAACCATCTCCATGTGGACTTCAGAAAATAGAAGTTTCCATGATTAAATTTTGGGCAGGCATCTTTTTAATGTGTAGAGAATGAATGGCTGTAAGCAAATCCATCTCCAAAGGATGGAAGATCCAATCATTCACGTGGTCTGCACTAGCAATAAGCATTTGCCGTTGAAAAGGGTGGTTGTCCTTTAACTTTATGCTTCTTTATAATGCTCTAATGGAATTAGTTATGCACAGGATATACACTACATTGTTTTACTCTTTGACTCGTGTGCCCATCTTCTCTTCTGATACTTGGGTTTTAATATTTCAGCAAAAAGAATGAAAGACTTTTCTAGCAACATCTGTATTCGAAGACATAACAACAGAAAAAGCTTAATCACAATACCTTGTTTCTCCCACAGGTAATTCCTGCCTTTTGAGGGAAGTGAGCAGATAATAAAGGAAGTGAGGTACATTGAGAGAATCTGGTAGGAGTGGCTATGTAGCTTCACTTGGCCTTGGTTCCAGAACATGCAAAGGCAGGATGGTTATGAAAGCTAAATGCCTCTCTCTGAACAGCAGTAGGCAGAGATAGAGAAATAAAGCCATGTGCTTTTAAATGCATATTCTATTGAAGATGAGGACCACTGGGTGGATGGATGTCTTACTAAACTGAAAGGCATGATGGTCGGGTTCCCACTAACCCTCATACTAACTACCTGTGAATGCCGGGGCAGGTCTCCTTTTCTGAGCTCTCTAACTGGAAGTTGCTCTAGAAGAGATGATCCCAGAGGTCCTTCCCAACTCTAAACTGCTACTGATCACCATATTTGATTTTTTAAAAGTGTAATGGCATTTGCTTAATCAACATCACGGTTGCACTAACATTATTACTGCACCCCAGGAAAGCATCACTGGGTATTTAAGCAGCTGGCTCTCTTCCTAGGAAATATTCACGTTCAGCCTTCCAGAGACTTCCTGCTTGCATGCTGGGCCCAGCCACACCAGTGACATGGAAGTGGCCTGACTTAGGCAGCAGTGGTGATCAAAGTTTGCAAGAAAAAAAAAATCCTCTTGGTGAAGAGGAAATGGTTTTCATTTTCCTGCCTGTAGAAAAGCCAAGGTTTTCAAGTTTAAAGAGTGCACGCGAGTCATTTTAAGTCTGTCTCTAGATATTTCACCCTGAAAGTCCCCTTATAGAAACTCTGAGGGGAGACTAAATATAGCAACAGCAAACTCCCCCCAGCAAGCAGCCCCTGCCTTCGCGCAGCCCTAGGATTGGAGAGCTTGCTCCAGGGCGCTGTCTGCATCTGCCTGGAATAGCAGGGCACGGAGCAATTTCTCTTGCACCTCCACAGCGTGTGGGTGTGAAGTGTAATAGGGGAAAGGGAGAGTGACTCTGGGTATTGCTGCTCGGCGCACAATCACGTGGCACCTCTGCCAGTCGCGTAGAGCGGCTCTGAGGCAAGTGCCTGTGGTGGAGAGGCTTGGGGAAAAAGGAGGGAGGGAAAGCAGGGTCCTGCCAGTGGCCGGGAGCTGGCAAGAGGGTTTCACGAAAATAATAGCAATGACAATAAAAAGTGAAAATAAAGCATTTCAGTTGAAGTACTGCCACAGGCAGGAAGGCGCTGTCGCAAGCGTGGGTATGTGTACAAGAGAGAGTTGGGAGAGTGTCTGTCTCCGAGGGGCAGAGGCAGCTGAAATAAGACTTTTGCCTTAGCACTGCCTGGGGGTTAGGCTTCGGAGAGGAGTAAGACGCACGGAATCACTACGGTGTGCTATGCAATCACATGCAAAGATGTGCTATGGTTTTGTGGCAGAGGCTTAGTTCTTCTTTCAGTTTAACCTGGTGATCATTTTTGTTCATTCTGGAGGTGAGGGATGGGAAGGGGAGGTCTGATCTGTTAGAAGAAGTTCCCAAGCCTGGCTCCCCACGCTGACTGTGATGTATAACTACTTATACTTTATAATACGCTGTTGCTGAAGGCCGAAGTCTTCAGTGGCAACGTGTTCTCCCTCCAAGCCAAGGACGCGGGTTTTGGGCTGCCCCAGTGTCAAGAGGTGGAGAAAGACCCAAGCAAGCCTTAAAACGTCTCTCACCGTGTAAACTACAGCATACGAGGGTGGGTGGGGACTCCTGAAACCCGTGTCCTGGGCTTTCCACCTTCCAGGATTTTTTCTCCCAGACCCTGGGGCCACCGCTGCCACTGCCGAGACTTAGCAGTTTTATGACTTTCTCGAACTTAAATGGAAATTTCTTGACCGAAGGAACCGGATTTGTTCTCCCATGCCTCGCGCCGCTGTCAGGCAGAGCTTCCAGACAAGTCGTTAACCTGCGGAGGGCCACTTTGGAGTTTTTGTGCCCTCCCCATATTCCACCCCCGGGCTGGGAAGGATGGCCAAGTTACTCGCGGGCTTGCTGTTTGATGCTGGGATGGAAAGTCACAGGCTGCAAGCTGGAGCGAGCCACAGGGAGATGCCTGGTCCCCGCCTCGCCGTCTCGGCAGTCCTGTCCTGCGGGGTTGCTCACTGAACTGCCTAGGACTCGAGAGCTGTGCGGGACACCAAAGCCACTGTCCAGAGCGTCGCCCCGCACGCGGGCTCGGGACTACTCAGTCCTGAAGGGCAGGGCAGGGCAGGGCAGGGCCGTTCCCGCTCACACACCCGTTGCGGAAGGATGGCAGGACCTGGCGCTGCAGAGTAGCGGCGGGAGAGAGCAGCGACCTGCATCTTCAGTTTCTCCTCTGGGCACTAGGCTCACTTAACCTTCCAGACAGCTCCAAAGCTCCAGAGAACCAAACCAAACTCGCGCCTCGGAGAGGGGGCTTCCGAGCCCCGTCCTCTCCGGGGGAGGGAGGCAGAGGCAGCCTGGGCGTGGAAAGTGGAGGGAAAGAAGAAAGGGGGAGCCTGGGGCTGGGTGTGCGCGCGTGGGAGCGCGCCTCGGAGCGCCCCGCACTACCCGTTCCAGCCCTGGGGGGCACTTCGTTAGGAGGGAGTGGTAGCCACGGGAATCAGAGGGAGCGAGAGAAACCCTGTCAAAGTGACGCCCCAAACAGGTCGGGATTGCGAATTCGAAGCTAAAGGCTGCTAGAATTTGGGACTCCTCTTCCTCCTCCGCACCCCCACCTCCGCCCCGGCCCCGAAGCCCCAGCGGTTTGCTAGCTGCTGGCTTCCCCACCCCCGACTCCGAGGTCGAGAGCAGGAGGCCCCGGGTCAGCCGCGGCTTCCTCCTCGAAACCCTCCAGCGCGCTTGAGGCCGCTGCCCCCGGCGCAGGGACAGGCGCCCCCCTCGCGGTGCCCGTGGTGATGCCATGCCCCGCCACCACGCGGGAGGAGAGGAGGGCGGCGCCGCCGGGCTCTGGGTGAAGAGCGGCGCGGCGGCGGGCGGGGGGCGCCCCGGCAGCGGCATGAAGGATGTGGAGTCCGGCCGGGGCAGGGTGCTGCTGAACTCGGCGGCCGCCAGGGGCGACGGCCTGCTGCTGCTGGGCACCCGCGCGGCCGCGCTCGGCGGCGGCGGCAGCGGCCTGAGGGAGAGCCGCCGGGGCAAACAGGGGGCCCGGATGAGCCTGCTGGGGAAACCGCTCTCGTACACCAGTAGCCAGAGCTGCCGGCGCAACGTCAAGTATCGGAGGGTGCAGAACTACCTGTACAACGTGCTGGAGAGACCCCGCGGCTGGGCGTTCATTTACCACGCGTTCGTGTGAGTACCCGAGCCCCCCGCGCGCCCCCTGCCACGCCCGCTTCGGGTGGCCCAAGTGCCTGGCCCCCTGGGACGCGCTCTCCGCGCCTACGCCCTGGCCCGGCGCGCGCGCGTGCAGACACACACGCGCGCGCATAGACACACACACACACACACACACACTGCGCGCACACGTGGTGGCTTTTATTTCTTTGCACGTGTTTATGGTCTTCCTCACAGAGCCTTCCAACTCTCCCACCTTTACTAACTGAACCTTCTATCCGAACACACCCAATAAGCTGTCTGACAGTTTTAAGCACCAAAGACGGGAGCCAGGCAGACGAGAGACCTAAGCTGCGCGGATAATTGAGAGCGAATAGGTTCCGAGATACCTAAACTTCAACCGAGCGGGGCGCCTGAGAGCTGGGAAATGTAAAGGGAGGACGTGTGCCCGTAAGAGGCTTGTGAGACTTTACTGGCGAGGTCAGGAGGTGATGGCGGGGTTTGACGGGTGGAGAGTCCTGGGGGCGGAGCTGGGGAAGCTACCGCTTGGTGGGGAGAGCAGCTCGGTTTTAAGTGCGCCCGGAAACATGCCTCGCCACCACCAACGGAAAGTCTTTCAGTGCATGTAGTCCTTCCTGCCCCAGAGGTGGCCGTGGTCTGGAAGAGGGGAGCAGGCCGGGGCAAGGTGATGCTCCCCAAAAAAGTGGTAGAGGGCTGTGGGAAGTCTGGGGCGCTTGTGCTTGGACCAAAGTGCAATAGTAGATGCGCAAGTGGGCATCCACCCAGGACAGGGATCAGACAGTAGGTTAAGTGGATATTTGTGAGGCTGAATCCAAGTATGTGTGTGTGTGCGCGCGCGTGCGTGCGTGTGTGTGTGTGTGTGTGTGTGTGTTAAGTAAGCCTTTGCCATCTAGCAGAGAATGCTTAATGAGAAAATGATTGGAAGCAAATGTTTATTTTTCCCTTAGGCATTTAAAACCTTTCAGTGGCTTTAAAGTTTACTACTGTTTTTCCCACAAGGTCCATTCATTCAGTCTCCTGTTCCAGCTAGGTTTATCTGGACATTTTAAAGTAGTTTTCATGCCATTACAATCTTTTAATTCTTCCCTTTTTCCTCTTTTTCTTTCTTTACTCTTTTTTTAAGTTCTTTTTCTTTTTCGGCTTTTTTATGTTAAAATAAAGTATAAAGATGTCAGCCTTAGGGAACCAGTAGAGAAAGTTGTGGTCACTGATACTTCCTTGTTTCCTAGTAAATTGGTTTTGAGCACATGAAGTAGGTTTCTTTTAGAAATGAGGCATGCCATCCGAACATAGCTCTCACCTGGGATGGAAGATTGGCACCAAGAGGATTTTTTTTTGAAATAACAGAGAAGAAGGGGCTGGTTTTGTAAATCTGTAAACCTGGAATTTGACCACGTAAGAGTCAGGAAATTGGTGGAGTCTACAATCTGTGGGGCTCTGGTGTCTGGAAAATTTTACAGTCTCAGATTGATGTGAACATGTAGCATTAGGTGGAATATTCCAGCCAACTTTCCATCTCACGGTGTACACAAGGAGAACGTTGTGTTGCATTATTATTACATCAAAAGGTGTAACTTTTATTATTCACTTATGTAAGTAAGATTCACATTGATTTAGATGCAGTTACTATAATAAATGATAGACATAGAGAAACACTACTGACACTTTTCATGTTCAACCCCTCCAAGTTGATATATAATTAATCCTATTAACTAGTGAGCCTGATCAATTATTTTGAACTGACAGGATCTACTAAAACATTGAGCAATAATGATCTGTGCTCGATATGGTAGCAAAATATATACTGTATGGATAATGACTTCTTTTACAAAAAGAGGATGTTCAAAATATTCACAGGTTTGAGTTTACATTGTGATGCCATTTATGACCTTTAATTTTTGGTAAATTATGTTTGTATGTTCAGAGTGAGTTAGAGACAAACTTTCTTGGTGCTCATACTTTACATGCCCTATGTGTTGCCTTTGAACCTGAGTGAATGCTCTTTGTAATGCAACATTTCCTCCTAATATGTTCATGTTTAACAAGTTTTCATGGCCTTACAGAATTTCTAAATGTTGACAAATGATTTTTTTCAAGAGATTCAAGTTTGGATAATTCTCTATTCACTAGGCTTAATCAGCCTATCAACGTCTTTAGTGGTAGATATGAAATAAATTAGGTAATGTTCAGTGCGATGTGCTACTGTAATGTTTGGTATTACACATTTCTGGAGTCTGCAACTGTAATGATTGAGCAATTAGATAGTGGTGCTAGGTCCACAGTAACACGAAAAGGGACTGCATGGTATTTTCTAGGAGGATTGTGCAACTGTAAGGGACCCTGGGGGACAAGCCATCTTTGGAAATTGCTGTTTATGATTTTGAATAATGAGCTTTAGAATAGCTGTGCTTTACATATTAAATTAATAAAGGAAAGTTACTTTGAGCTGTGAGTCTAACAAGACTATTAATAATAAAGGAAATTATAAGAAAGCTATTTCTAGAGGGGTGTAATTAACTAATTCCCTGCCAGCCTGGGAATCCCCAAATCTTACTTTAATAACAGTTTTTGTAACACATTAAGGTTCTTGCCAAGAACAAGTGCACTGTGATTAATGAGATATTTCAGGGATAAATTTACTTGGTAGACCCGAGTTTTCACTGCCAGGAAGCAAGAAATGTATGTTTAAAATTCTGTTTCAGGTAGAGAAAATTATTTGTTAAATATGCAAAAATCATTATTATAATGATATTAGTTAATGATGTAAGATGGTGTCCAGTGTATACATCCTATCTGCCTGATGAGATGGCTAGCAAGAACAACAGATGACCTACTTCAAATACTTGCTTCCAATCTATAATTTGGCGGAGATTACAGAGTCCACTCCCTGATCATTCTTTAAGATTTACCAGACAGCTATGTTTTCTGCTTTCCTATTTCCTGTCTTCAGCTATTCTTCAGTTTAATAGACAAGCTATTCAAATATGAGGTGAGAGATTTCTTTGAATCTTATTTTTCTATTTTTAATTACTCCTCTTTTATAGGGAAAGTTTAGAAGAAGAATAGTGGTAGCAGAGGACACATGATGGGGCTCCATATATAAATTTGTGTCAATGCAGCGAATGTGTTTCTGAGAAATAGCATGGGGAGCAGTGTGGCAGATACATGGAAGTGTGTCTTTGTCTAATGTAATTCCATGGATTAGAATGTGCAGATATTTTAAACTAGATGAAATAATCCAGTCACCCAAGCTGGGAACCTGGAAGTCATCCTTGACACCTTCATCTTCCTCATACTTGCTCCCAATGGCCATTCAAATGGCCATCAAATTCTGTGTGTTCACTTTCTAAATATTTTTCACATCCATTCCCTTTTCTCCTTTAGGACTGCTGCCAGCTCTCTCTGCTCCTCAATGTCTCTCCATTCGATTAGGTGTAATATTCTTTTATTTAACCATCTAGCTTTTGTTCTCAGCCTCCTAGCTCTGTTTTAAGATGATAATGTTCTCCCTAAAATGCAAATCTCATCATATCATTCCCTCAATTAAAATATTTCCATGACCCTTCACCATCTACTCATTTATTCATTCATTTATCCATCTGCAAACATGTGAGTGTCTACTATGTGCTAATTCCCAATTCATAAGGCAAAGCCTCCATTCTCAATAAGGAAAAAGACTACACAATGGAATGATTCCAAGCTTGTGAACAAGTATGAAATGATGTTATCTGTATCATTACAGAGAAAAGCACAAAGTCTCAGGGGAAAGGAGAGGGAAGTAGAGATGATGGCAGAAAGGTAAACATAAGCTTCAAAGAGGAAGTGAGGAGTGAACAATTTTGACAAATGAGTAGTTAATTTTTAGGTGCAAAAAGCAAGGGAAAATGAGCAATCCTGGTAGAGAAAGCAGCTTGAGTGAAACTGTGGAATTGTGAATCAACACAGTAATTCTGTTAAGTATTTGCAGGATGAAGATAGCTGTAAGAAAAAAGAGTGGAGAAAAGGCACACATACCTGAACTTGGATGGCCTCAGATGCTGACCATGGAATCTGGTCTTTGTCCTATAGGCAATAGTGGCCATTGAATGGTCATCATCAAAAGAATGATATAATCATTCTACCCTATGCAACAGCATGGAAGGAACTGGAAAGCATTATGCTAAGTGAAATAAGCCAGGCAGTAAAGGACAAATTCCATATGATCTCACCTTTAACAGGAACCTAAGCAACTAAACAAACAAGCAAGCAAAATATAGTCAAAGACACTGAAATAGAAAAGGGGATGACAGTCTCCAGAGGGGGGAGGGGAGGGAATTTCAGGGAAAAAGGGAGGGGA
>PVKM010026887.1:0-19089 GCA_004027735.1 Carollia perspicillata | reverse complement strand
CCACAAGCCTGGATGTCATCCTTGTCTCCTTTCCCTCTCAGGCCACATCTAATCTATGAGGAGATCCTATGGATTCTATTTTTAGCATCCCATATCCAGACTCTGACAGCCTCTGTGCTGCTGTCATCCTGGGCCAAGCCACCTGCTGTCTCACCTGGATTATTATTAAAGTCACCTACTAGCTCCTTCCTCTTGCCTCTACCCTTTCCATCCCTTAGAGCTTTTCCTCACCACAACACAGATCAGATCCCATCATTCACTTGTTCTGACTCCTCCTATACTGCCCATTTCTTTCAAAACCCTACATACTCAGCAACGCCTCTCAGCCTCATCTCCTTCCGCTCTCTTCTCCCCTGACTTTGCTCCAGCCACATCGGCCTCCTTGCTGCTCCTCTTACACACCGGGCAGGTCTCATCTCAGGACCTTTGCCTTGGCATTCCCCTCAATCAGAAGTGCTCTCCTCTCAGATGTCCATAGGGATCACTCCTTTGCCATCGTCAATGCTTTGCTCCAAGGTCATCGTCTTAATAGGGCCTATCCTACCCATCCTGTTTAAAATTGAATTTCTTCCCCCACGCCTCCCAAGTTCTGACTCTACTCATAGGCTCATTTTTTTCTGTAGGATTATCTTTTAGCTTACTATATAATTTATATATTTTGTTGTTTCTTATGTGTTTAATTATCTCCATCTTCCTGCCAGAATATCAGTTCCCAAAGGGTAGGCTCCTCGTTTGTTTTGTTCGCTGCGGTGTCCCATGTGGCTGGAACAGCGCCTGGCACGTGGCGGGCTCTCAATAAACATTTGCTGATGAAGGAATAGGCTGACTCCTGGCGGAATTGGGGTTATTTTGAAAAAAGAAGATAGTACTTTTTAAACGACCTTGGATCGTAGACCCCTTTGTCAGTCTGGTGAATCCTATGTATCCCCTTCCCAGAATGATGGGCATGTGCAAATGTATACAAAAGTTGGCACACATTTCCAGAAGGCTCACATACACCCTGAGACTCATCTATGAATCCAAGGTTAAGGACCTGTGTCCTAGGCTGAAAGAACAGCGTAGACAAAGGCTCAGTGGTGGGATTGTGAGGCGCGTGTTAGAAGCTCAGCGGGAACCACTTGGCTTGAATGTGTAATAAAGGAGAGTAAGAGAAGGCAAGTTTGGGCTGTATTGTGCAGGGCATGCAATGCCAGGGTAAGGGTTGTTTCTGTTTAACATGGAAGGCGATGGGGAGCCACGAGGAGCTGGTAATTTTGCCCTGTGCTCGCTTCTAATTCAGTGTAAAACTTTGCACAATTTACTTGTGTCTTCAATTTCAGAAATTAATAGAACTTCCTAAAGATAATCTCCCTCTTCTTATAAAAGGTATGGATAGGTACTTCATCACTATGACGATTAAAATGTACCCCTGTCCCTATTAAAACTATTCTAGTTTACAAACTCGCTTCCATTACGCTTCTGAGGGCATGTCTCGGTTGTATCATTCTACAAGCATCTGATTATTATTGCTGTCATTTGATTCAATGAGAACCAAGTTTCCTATTTGATATTGTCCATCTTATGTTGTGTTTCGATTGTTATTTGGGGGATATCTAGAAGAATCATTGCATCACTAAGAGGCCCTAAAAACCCCTCTGAATGCGGAAATACATAAAGAGACCATCTGGGCTCGCAGCTCCTCTCCCAGAATGTCTTCTGTACCTTAAAGAGGGTAAATAAACCATCTGTGTTTTCTGTCCCCCAAATTGAAAATATGTTCTATGTTCCAGTGACAATTGCTGTATAACAAACCACTTCAAAACCTAGTGGCATAAAGCAACCATTTTATTCTGCTCACAGATTTCGAGTGAAGAATCGGGACGGGGTGCAGCAGGGATGGCTTAGCTCTGCTCCGCGTTATCTAGTCTCGGCTGGAAATACCTGAGGGGCAGGAGTGACGTGCAGGCTGGAGACTGAGATCATCACATGGAGGCTCACTCAGTCACATGTGTGGCCCGGGCGAGAGGGCTCAAAGGCTGGAATTGTGGGCTAAAGTATCTAACTTCCCATGTGATTTGCGCTTACTCACAGCATGGAGGCCTCAGGGTAATCAAATTTACGTGGTGGTTACATTGCAACCTTTCTAATAAACAAGGTGGAAACAGCATAGCTTTTTATGACCTAACCTTGGAAATCACATGGCAACACTTCTGCACTTCTGAAGTAGCCATGCTGTGCCTGCATTCAAGGGGGAAAAGCAAAGACTTGCCTCACTATGTGAAGAGAGTCAAAGAACAGTATGGCTGTTTATTGGTTTGATTGTTGGTTTGTTGGTTTGTTTTTAACACTACACTCTTACAAATATAAGCATCTTTATGGAGCATGCAGAACAGACTCCTTACTGCAAACTTTTTCTCTACAGGTGTGACACTCAACTGGACTCGCCATTTATTCAGTGCTTGCACAAAAATGCAATTAAGTCCTAACCATGTGAGACGAATAATCAGATGAACAAAACAACTTCTATCTGGAGAGGCTGTAGAATCTGCGTATGTGCATACCACTAAGATTCCTAGAAAACATTAAGTAACCAGACCTCTGAAAATTGGGGTGGGTGCAGGGACGTGAGTTGGACAATTAAAAGTAAATAATTTACAGTCACAGTCAAATTATGTGTAGCTCATGGATCCTAAGCACCTGTCCACTACTCTTGTCAAATGTTTGCCTTGGTGAGGGGCGCTTGTTCTCATCAACCTGTGTCAAGAGTTGTTATATCGTCTGTAAGTGCTGGGTGTCTGTTGAGTGCAAATGACCTCTCTGTGGAGCAGAGAAAATGGGTCTCCAGTGAGAGCATGTCCTAGGTATTATCCTCACCTTTGGAGTGGGGCATGGGCCTCCCTTTACCTGACGAGGTAAGCAGCTCACTCCCAGAGTGGTGGACAGACGGAGAGGCCCATGGCCAGCTGTTTTTGCCATTTCCGCAGCAGATCCTCAGGATTGCAGCAACAGACAGATTTCCTGAAGAAATCTGGATCGAGAGAGGGGCAGGAGGGGATGACTCTTAAGCAGGCCGCCTGTCTCACACCCTCTTTATACCAGGCAAGGGTTCACATTCCACCATTTCCCCCTTGTCAATCTAGACATGTAAAATGAGAGTTCTAAAAAGGTTGGACTGATCAGCAGGAAGAGCAGAAGGTAGACGTGCTTATTAACATTTACTTGAAAATTGGGTTTTTAACATTGGCATAGAGCATCTTCTATTTTTTTTTCTTCCATAGAGCAGAGAGTTCCAAGCTATGGTAGCACTTGAGCAGTCTCCTTTGACACTCAGCATAATGGCATTGGTCACACTTTGTCATAAGAATTTTCTTTCCATGTTCTGGATTTTGCCTGGAACTCCTCCCCCCAAAATAGCAAAAATGAGCACAAGAATGCACACAGCTTAGCTTACAAGCCAGCATTTCTGTTTCTGTAGTCTTTGGCAAAGCACCTATGTCAGGGCGGAGCACATAGTAGGTCCTCTGTAAATGCTGGTGGAATTGCATCAACCCCTTAACCTAACCAGACTGTGGCCACATGGGGTTTCCTAGGAGACTTTCAGAAGGCTCAAGGGAGTACTGAAGCAACCAGGCTGGAAAGGTGGTTTCTCAGCACTGGTCCTCGCTCGGGAGACTGTGGGAGGTCAGGCTTTCGGGGCTCCTCTGTGAAAGGAGAAAACAGGGAGAAATCCGTGCGTAAACCTCATTTTTTTATAACCTTGAATTCCTTCAAACTTAAAGGCTTTCCTTTATTCTCAGAATGTCCTGACCTTTTGGAGAGGGGGAGTGAATAAAAGTCTTTCCTTTCATGAAATGGTGATGGCAGGAAATGACAGTTGTTTCTCTTTCTGAATGTCCTTCTTTGGCAAAATGAAGCGTTGGCCACTCCAGCAGACCCCACATTTGTCTATCGGTTTGCTTTTTTAATCATCGCCTGAAACGTGAAGACCTGGGAATGTGTAGATGAAGCAGTTGAGGATTTTTGCCTTGCATTTTTAGAGAAACTAAAGAATTCTTTAAATAGTACCATTGGCAACAAAGTTGATAAATAGCTATACCACCTCATTTGGGAAACGACAGTATTTATTATTCGTATGTGCTATGATCTGGACGTACACAGCACTTACACCCAAGCAGACAAGTTCTGAGATGTTCGTTGTCATACATTATTTAAATATGCACACACTCTCTTTCATATAGCTAAAGAGCAAAAGTATATCTGCACACAAATGAAGAGGTGGCAGTCTGCTTATAAGGGCTTGTTATGTGTTTTCATTGAAAACCTACATCACCCCAAGGCCTTCCTGGTTCTGCCATCTGAGATGCTGACATAGAGGCCTGGCCGTGACAGATGAGTTCATTATTCCTTTCTAATTGCAAGCAGATTTCCAGGTGTGTTCATTACATTTTAAATGAAATCTGCCTAATTTTATGTGCAGCTAGCCCAGGGATCAGCCCGTAGGATCCATTGCTCCTTTTCTGTCACTGGCTTCTGTCTCTCACCTGTAAATCCTAGCCAAGGACCCGGATGGGCCCCTCTGAGTAATTCCCCCTGTGCAATCCCCCTGTCCGTCTGCACCACTGCAGGAATACAGGCAAGTTAGTTGAGCCATATCATAGGGATGTACTCTTGATAAAGCCCTACTTATGGATTTTTAACTACATGTTTCAAATGCCGGTGGCATTTTATGAGTGGATTCTGAAATCTACCACTCTATAATTGTTTTCAGTCGTGCAGGGCCCCATAGTTTCCATTCTTTAACTACACAGTAGTTTCTTTTGCTGGTTCTGTAAGCTCGCTCTGATTAGCACCTGGATGGGATCTCAGAGAACTGAAAAACAGGGCACAGAATGACAGTACTGAGAATGTCTTCACTGACTCAACAGTAAATAGTTGCGAGGGCTTATTTTGTATGAGACGCATGGAGGCCTCAGGCACACGAGAAGCAATGAGCCACCGATTCTGCCCAGAAGCAGCTCACATTCCACTAAAACAGAAACCGCCGTCCACTCTACCGATAGCTGTGGAGAGCCTGCTGGGTGCCAGGCACCCCTCTAGGGATACGGAACACGCTGGCACTTGCTTGCTGTGGTTAACTCATTTCAGGACTGTTAAGTGGGTCCTCTCAATCCAGTACCATCATGAAAGGAGATTCCGTGCTACTTGCTGAAATTTAAAAGGTGTGCCCATCCCAGGGACTCTGCTTCTTTGTATCTGCTGTAAGAAGCACCGTCACGTTGCGCGAGCATGCCGTTGTTTATAATGATACATTGGGAATGGCTAAATGTTGATGTTTAGTAAGGAAACGGAGTGAAAAGGCACGGAGCAGAAGGAAACACACACATACGCACATGCGTCTGTGCGTGTGTGCATGCGCATGGCGTATGTTTAGAAATACACATGAAATAATACTGTCCCCTCTAATATTTACACACTTTTTACTAATATTTACACACACTTACAAGAGATGTGATAAAATAGAAGCCGTATCTCTGAATAGAGTAACAGGTTTTGGAGAGGGGTGGTTAAAGGGATACTTTTGCTTTTTCTATAATCCTCTCCTTAAATAAGGAGATTGTACCCTGAAATACTTTGGAATTGAAATTAATTAGCCAAGGTTAAGTTTCAAAGTAGAGTCGCACAAAAATTAGCACTATGGTGAAGGTGGGTACTCCAAGCCATGGAGGTTCCATAGAGGAGTAATCGGTACAATAAGGGTAGCAAAGTGCTTAAGAAAAAGTGAGGAACCAGAAAAAGGCACGTGGAGCCTTGAAATATGAGCAAGAGTCTTCTGGCTGAACTAGAGTGGGAGACGGTGGAGGAGCAGGGCAGGCAAAAGGAGCAGCTTAAGCATAAAAGGAGAGTGAACATGAATAACGGCATCTGACTGCGGCGTGGCTTGCGCGCCTGGGAAAACGGGCGGCGTGTGGAAAGCAGCGACAGAGCCTGGACGTGAGACCGGAAAAGCAGGTGGGGGCTGCAGCCCGGAGAGCCTTGAGTGACAAGCTGAAGAACTAGATGTGTATTGTGTAGGCACTTCTGTTAGTTTCCTGTGGCTACAGAGGAAATTACCAGAAACTGGGTGGCTTAAAACAACAGACATTTCTTCTCATCCAGTTCTGAAGAGCAGAAATGTGAAATCCAGCAGGGCCGTATTTTCTCTGGAGACGCTAGGGGAGCATCCTTCCTCGCTTCTAGCTTTTGATGGCCCCGGGCATTTCTTGGCTGGTAGCACCAGGATTCTAATCTCTGTCTCTGTCTTCACATGGACTCCTCTCTCCTGTGTCTCCCCGCTGCGTGTCTCTTGTACAAATGGTAGTCCTTGAGTGTAGGGCCCACCTGCATTATCCAGGAGGATTTCATCTAGAGATTGTTAACTGAATGACATCTGTAAAGACCCTTTCTCCAAATATGGGCACATTCACAGTGCCTGGGAGTTCGGATGTGGACAAGTCCTACTGGAGTAGAGGGAGGGAGCGGGCAGGGGAACATTCGCGCTCCAACCCAATACAGTGCCAATGGGGCAAATCATTAAGCAGAGAAGTAATATTATCAGATTTGATTTCTTGGAGGGAAGTACAGGCAAGTCGAGGCAGCGTGTTTCTCAAGGAGTGAAAAAGTGTTGGGCCACTGTTAGGAGCAAAGCAGCTTCCATGATTTCTGACATGCTGATTTTTTGAAATAACGAACAAATGAAGGAATCTGCAAGCAACCCAGTAAAGGAAAGACTGTGAACATTTAGGGATGAGAAGAGCACTTGCGGGAGGTGCTCATTAAGGCTTTTTGAACAAATGTTGGTCCTGGAGCAAAAATTATTCTTGCGTGGAAGTGTTACTTATTAGGCTGCTCAAAAACACACAAAGCCAGTGAGGCCTTACTGTACAAACATAAAGTTAATTCGTTCAACAAATATTTATAGAGCATTTACTGTGGCTTTGTAGATAAAGGGTGAGAATATTCCCAGCTCTCACGAGCTAACAATCAATACTTAAACAAACAGTATGCAAACCAGGAAAAATAGCAGAGCAATACACGCAAATGAAAAATAAAATATGGTAGTGCGAGATTGGGTGGTCAGGGAAGGCCTTGCTAGAAGGTAGCAGGTGATATGGAACCCTGGGAAAATCTAGGTGATGGATATTTCAGGCTCACGACAACTGTCAGTAACTTGAGGGACAAGCCTAGCCTGTTTGAGGGATAGGGAGGTGGGAAAAAAGGGGTGTATGATGAGGGACCACATTATTTAATGTCTTGGAGCTCCTAGTAAAAAGTATGGACTTTAAATACAAGCTGAAGCCGTTGGGGGATTTTAAAGAAGAGCATGACATCATCTTACTTCCATTGGAATATGGTTTCTCAGCCTCGGCACTATGGACATTTTGGACCAGGCAGTTTTTTGTTTTGGTGCTTTCTTAAAGAGATTGATCAGCACCCCTGGCTTCTACCCACTGGATGCCAGTAAAACCCACTTTCCCCAGCTGTGAGAACCAAAAGTATCTCCAGACATCGTCAAATGTCCCCTGGGGGACAAAATCACCTCCAGATGAGAACCGTTGATTTAAATAAATCACTCTCTGGCTACCATGGGGGAAAATGTTTGTAGGGGAGGTAAGAGTGGAAGCCAAAAGGCGGGAAGACAATTAGGAGGTTGTATTATGCTCCAGCGAGAGAAGACAGTGGTTTCTAATTGCAGAGAGAGAGAGAAATAAGTAAATCTGAAATTGTGTTAGAGGTAGAGCCACAGGATTTACCAGTGGGTTAGAAGTATGTATATAAGAGAAAGAGAATAAAGAAGGTTTGTGGCCTAAGCAATGGGGTGAATAGTGGTATCGTTTACTGACATGAGAAAGAATGGTAGAGGACCAAGACCGGCTGGAGGGCACAGTGTGGGAAGGAAAGTCAGTGTTCTGATTTCCAAAAGCCATGTGCTTTTTGCAGTATCTATTGGATATCCCAGGGAGAAAAGGAGTCAGGAGGGCTCTTAGATACACAAGTCTAGAGTTTGAGATAGAGGTCTAGCTAGTGGCAAAGTTTTTGGAATCCTTGGCATGTGGATGATTTTTAAAGCCATGGTCAAGATGAGATTACAGGGAGGGAGGGAGAGGGGAAGACAAAGGAGGAAGGAGGCAGAGAGAGGAGAGGGTATAGGAGTAGGGTAGAGAAAAGGGGGTTCCAGGGCTGAGCTTGGGGTCCACTACACTTTGAAGTTCTGTTACAGGAGAAGCCAAAATAAGAAATTAAAGGAGAGGGCCCAAACTTTGGTGAGAACCACCACACTTTGAATAAGGATGGTTCAGAAAAACAATGAAGTATATTCTAAGGCACATAAAAGACCCTACACTTTTTAGATGTTGCTTTTGTTGAGCTAGAAAGGTAAGGAATGATAAGCAATTCCCAAAAGTCAGAATGAAAAATCTTAGTAGCATTGAGAGATCCTAAATATTTCTTCCTTCTACTAGTTTCAGCTATGAAGTCTAATGTGCAGATGAGATGTCCAATGTTCTAAAGCACAAAAGAACTAATTGTTTCATATTCTTATGATGTTTTTTCATGTATTCTTCCTTTATAGTAATTGAAAGGCATCTGTAGATTCCCTTCTACTACTATGGCAGGGGATAGACCATATAACCTTTCACAATTCCTTCTGAATTGTGCTAAATACCCATTAGTGACTCAAACTGTGTCCAAATAGATAAGCCATTTTTCTTTTCTTGGTTTGAAGTCGCACCCCAGGTGATAGGAAACAAATAGGCAAGAAAGTAATGAACCAGAAATCAGACTAGCTCACAGAATAATACCTGTCTGGCTAGAGCAGTTGGTGAGGAAATCATTGTATATTAATTTTTTAAAAAAGAAAGTGAGGGAGGCTCCTCATTACATTAAGTCCTGAGTTATGTTTTAATATTTCAAGCTACTAGCAAACAAGTTCAAGTTCAAACTGGAATCACACTGAGCCTTGAAAGACCCAAGCAGAGGCATGAATGTGGTGAATGGCCAGGGTAGGAAGTGAGAGGGCATAGCTGGATGTAGAAGTCGGGGCCTGGGGTCAGCATCTAGAAGCATAGTTGGACACAAAGATACATGAACACACTATGCTCACACTGTGCACAAAGGAAATAGGGGAAAACAGAAAAAAAGGGGTCCAAGGACTGGGAACAAAAAAGTCAAGTCTCAGGACCAATTGTCCCAGGACAGCACTTTGCATCAGGTAAGTTTCCAAGAGGAAACAGGTTGGCTAGTGTAGGAGAATCTAAAGGTGTGAGGAGGGTTCAGAGAGATCTACAGAGATGAAGAAGGATCCTGGTACTAGCGGTAACAAGGCTTCATTATGATGCCCAGACCTGAAGGGTCCGGAGCAGAAATAGTCACCCAATTTTGCAGAGGGCAGGAGAAGGCCACCCCACTAGAGCAGGGGCCTTCTTAGTAGAATTCAGCCAACCTGCTGCCCCCATCTGGGAGGGAGCTGGGAAGTACGCATTCAAATTCAGAATCCTGATACCTGCCAATCCATCCTAATACCCGCCAATCACCCAGAAGGCAGAGTATATGTTAGTTTCGTGGGACAAGAAGAAGAGTGGAGAGTAGATCTAGAGGGGAGCATGGAAGACCTCCCCACAGGCTCCCTCTGGCTTGAATGGGTTCAGCCTCAGATGTATGCTCTGCTCTTCAGAGGGAACAAGGTTTCTCTCTTCAGATGTTAATGATTTTAGCAGAAATTTAGCTAAACTAAGCAATTGGAACCTGGACTTTGCCTAGGAAAGAACTACAGAACTACATCCGGGAAAACTCCACAAAGAAGACTCTAAGATTATTCTGTTTCTCCTTTTTCCCTGAATACCTTTTCCGAACCCCACACCTTTTATTAGTATAGGAAGCACTGATTATCTTCCAGGCTGAGAAGAGCCTTTGCTGAAAACTTAACGCAGAGAGAAATAAACCGGGTTGTTAAAAAAACTGTGAAAAAGTACTACTCCAAGGTGGTAGGCACCAAAGCTGTTAAGGGTATCTGCCGGGGAGAAAATAAAGCCTGGAAAATTATCCTCCATGAGCATATCTCACTTCTGAAAAATCATTATCTTCAAACAAGGCAATAAAATAGGACCCCACACATAGTAGGCGAGTCAACCCTTTCTCAATGACGATGGTGTATTTCTACGATTGTGTCACTGGAGCTGAATTATCTCATACTGATGACCTATTTTATGTCTAGAGAACCATGGGTGTTGTAGTCAACATCACAGCCTTCGGTTCTCAACAGTTAAGTTTCCTGTGCTAAATGCTGTTGTTGTTTTCATTCCAACGGTTACCACCTTTCTGAGGAGCTCTGCAATAATGTGGGGACCGCCGAGTCAGGGAAGGTGATGAGCTTTAGGGGTATCCTTAGGCTTCTGGCTAATGGTTAGGGTTGAATAAGTACCAATTTACACTTTTGATGGCTAAAGGGACTAACTGGGGCTATTATACGTAAGTTAAATAATGAATGCATTTGTTCCAAGCAAACTTGGATCCTTTTATGATCCATCAGTTCATCAACAAATTCCACCTAGTAGATGAGAGAATCTGTACAATCCCTTCGACCCAGTCACACGCACGCGCATAGATGTTTGCTGGGGTACAGGGACCACGATCAAAACTGTGGTTCTATCTGTGATAAGCTTCGAGCATTTAGCCACACCATTTTTGTTGTTGTTGTTGAGTGAGAATGATGAAAAGCATGGATTCCACAGCCAGACTTCCACTGACCATTTACTAGCTCTGTGTCCTTGAGGGGCATTACCGAACCTCCCTGTGGTTCAATTTCCTCATCTATGAGATGTGGATAAAATTACACCTACCTCTTCGGGATTAATGAGGAGTAAATGAGTTAATCCATGTAAAGCTCTTAAAACCATGGCTGACCCATGGGGAGTAACCTGTAAATGTTAGCTCTTAGAGTATTATTTTATTGCAGGTCTAATATATGGCACTGTTTATTAAGGAAACCTCAAAGACAAACCATTATTGTTGTGTAGAATCCATTATGTAACATGGTATTGTTCTCACTCCACTTTGGATATCTTACCATTTCTCTACCCACCACAATACTACCTCCCTGTAAGCCCATTATCAATCACGCCAGAAAAATGCCTGATGTGCAACACAGAGTAAGGACTCCATTCATTTTTGTGGGATGGGTGTCATCCAATAAGACAAAATTCCAAGCAGTCTCAGTATGTTATGTTTCATTAGTGTAGAGAGCACTGAAAGAAATTTTTGTCTCTGTGAGTAATTATAGTCCTATGGCCCCAGATAAAACCGTATCTTTATATCACCCTATAATCTATGCTTTGCTCTATAACAGAAGTCCTCCTGGGAGGGTCAACAATACACATGCTGTTCCTGAGTAGTAGATTTTTAAATTTGGAAACAGGCTTTTGCTGACAGATGTATAAAAATGCAAACTGCATATGCACTTCCCTCTCACCTTGACAGCTGTGGGTAGCAGGAAAATACACTGTTTCTTTCCGTGTGGCATTAATGGACACTTGAGTCTTTCTCCCCAAGCCTACCTGTTGCTGATGGTATCAGGCTCTCCCAAGCGTGGTTCAGCTCAATGCACTTATTTGGGTTTCCCACACCACTAGTGGAAGCAATTCCAACACAAATATTGAAGACGTGCAAATATGAACTTCAGTTTCCTCCTGGAGGAAATGAGAACTCTACCAGGGTGTCCTTAGTTAGGCACTGCTCCCATTTCCAACCCTGCATGGCCCCCAGAGCCTGCCCAGGACAACACATACAAAACGTGGACTTGGGAGGACCTGGGTGGGCTCAGTTTGCAATAATGAAAAATGCCTTGTTTTTCTTCTGCGTAATCTTCTTTCAATCCATTATGTTGGTTCATTTTTTTTTTCATCGTTGCTTGGGAAATACCAAGTGATTAATAACCTGTCTTGGTTTTTCTCTTGCTCTCACTGGCTTGTAGAGAAATAATGTGACCTACCAATGTTTGGACAAATAGTACATTGTGTTAATGACAGATTCCGCTCAGACATGCCCCACGCAATTGAGCTTATCAGCACTGAAAGAACAGGTATTCCTGGACTTTGTCTAATTGTCCTTTCTTTGCTTTTCTTGTTAGACCAAATGCCAACCATATTGAAAAGGGGACTGAACACAACAGGGTTCAGAGCTGTGTATTGTTCTGTCCTCCTCCGGGCAGACAGAGGGAAAACTGAGCAGATAGGCACATGTGGGGGTCACATAAACAATCCTGGAAGAATAGGAACATTCTTAGATGCCAGACAAGGCACTACGTAGGTCAGATATTTCTTTAAGTAAAAATTTAAAAACACAGTTTATATAAAGTATGGCATTAGGAAATAGGGCTTCACAAGCAGATAAAAATTACCAGGCAGAGTTAATTAAGTCATCTTTTATGGCCTGTAGTTCCATTTAACAGAGGTGATTAATGATAACTGAAACTCTCTGTGCTGGTTTAAATACAAGGTGCAGTTGGGACTTTAGAGTAAAGGAAAAGGGAGGAGACATAATTTCCAAACTGAGTCATGTTCCCTTGATAAGAAAATTCAAACAAGTTCGAGTTCCCCGGAGGAGCATGTGGTTGAAATTTAGAACCCAGCTCTTCGGTAAGCAGCCTGAGGTGACCTCTGAAAATGGTTCGCTAGTCACTTGACCCAGAAAACCCCAGAAAATCAGGCAAATCAGAGGTTCAAATTCTTCGTGTTCACTTTAAGTATACTCATGAAACTGCCCAGGACGTCAAGGGCACGCATATTTGAAAAGCCACCACGCATCTGAAGGATGTGACTTTACAGAAGCCATGTGCGCCATTCCGTCCATACAACGGTGGAGGTGGTAGCTGTGCCCAGGCCAAACAGTGCGGCTGGACACAGGGTCGGTGGCCCAAGAGGCGTGCTGAGTGTTCGCTGCACGTGCTTAAAAATGCAGGGAGTAATGGTGAACTTAGGATTTAGATGTAGATTCTCTGGTCATCAAGCACATCCTGGTGAACGAAGTTCCCAAGATGCGCTGCAGAACTTATAGAGCCCGTGGGCGGATGAACCCACACATGAGCTCTCTGGGTCACGCTGAGATGCTCCCAACTGAGAAAGAGCAGGCTGGTCCTAAACCAGAGAGGAGGTCGCACAGAAGGAAAAACATCCCAGAAAAAAATGATGAAACAAAAATTAATGGCCCTGCAGTAAATTCAGCATAAAATATGTGCTAATAAAAGTTTAAAAAAAAATAAGAATCCAAATCTTAGAGCTGGCAGAAATCTTTGAGTCACTTCCTCCACCCTGCCCATTTTTACAAATGGGGAAAATGAGGCACGAGAGGGTTCGGTCACACTGCCAAGGTCATATGGCTCATCAGTAGCCTAGCAATAACGAGAGCCCCCCCCCCACTTTTTAATCTGAGAATTGTATTTTTCCCACATTACTGCCCACCACCTCCTCCTAGTCACAATTTGTTTTAATTCCAAAAATATTGGTTAAGCACATAGTAGATATTTGTTAAGGCACTGAAGTGTGGCAATTTAGATGAGAAAATAGAACGTGAGAGTTCATCACGTCAGCCATCAAAGTTATGTTTTTCATCTGCAAAACAGAGACAGCTGCAAAGCATTTGATCTTAACAATGGCAATTAAAATGAACGTTATTTGAAGTTGCAGAATCACCACGTCGCATTAGCACGAGACTCTGGCATGTGTGCACAAGGGCACTTTGCAGATGTCTTCCAGAGACTTAGTTTATGCAGGCACTTCAGGGAGCATATGGAACCTGTGGCGTTCCATGGCGAATGTGGGTTTATAGCACTGCCGTCACATGCCAGCGTGGCTCCCTCTACCTGAGGCAGTGGCTCAGGTGGTGTGACGCCTCTGGCCGGTGGGTCAGTGCCATACAAGTCCCTTAAGGAAATTTTGTCCACAGTGGTACCTTTGGTTTCATCCCGTCCCCCTGCAGTGCATCATTAATGGGCATTTGATGTCATTTAAAGATCCATCTCGTTTAAACTTGATGAAGGATAACTATCACCCAGAAGGCTGCGTGATTAAGAGAAGAGCCCATATTAGTCTAAATGATCTCTGCTTTTATCACAAAGCCAACACAACATGTTTTTCTTTATTTTCCTCCAGCTTTTGTATTTAGTATGTATGCTGCATACCCGCTTCCCCTGATTTCTCTCTCCCGCAAATGTTTTAAGCACTCGAATTTGGAGAATAAAAGGAAAACACATGTAAAGCTGAGTTTCAAGACGACTCTGCTACCAAGTAACTTCAGGCTCTTTAATCTGTAAGATACTGGTAAAGATGTGTGCTCCGCTTCCTCACAAAGTAGCATCAGCATCTCATAAAGAAGCTAGCAGAAGAGATGGCCGGTTTGAAGGGGAAAAAAAAGACACATAATACCCCCTCGAAAAGATCAGGGAGATGCCTGCTGAAGCTATTATCGTGAATGTAAAATATTCTCTGTGTGATGGTGTCTTTCCTAATTATTTAAGATCGCTTGTAGCATTGATTTTATGTAAACACAAACACACTCAGCAACAGCCAGCTCCTTGCAGGCAACATAAGTTCTAGGGAATTTATTGACCTGTCGTCCACATGTGTTACTTTACTACCACTTAATGGTCTGTTTAGATAGTCTTGGTGTGTACAAACTCCCCGCCATCAGCTCCAAGCACCGTGCATTGACAGGGAGCTGCCACAGAGATAAAATAAGGGACCCCAGGCCAGAGCACACGGGGCATGAAACCTTCCCTTTTTCTAGCTAAATGCAGGGTTTTTCTCTGCACCTGGAATGGGAGATGAGGAGTCTCTCTCTTCCATTTTCTACTGTTTCTTAAACCTTGAAAGCATAGAAAAAAGCTAGACTCACACCTAGTTTTGGATTTTTGTTTCAACTCTTACCGGTGATGAGTCCGTGGAAATAGCAGATCACATCTTTGAGCCACACGCTAATCAACTGTAAGACAGGAAAAATTCAGTACCTGCCTAGCTCCTAAACGTCTTGGAAAATTTTACGGACAAAATGGGAATAACATGCTGTATGAACGCAGGATCAAACGACGGCACGTACACTTGGTCCCTCTCTCTCTCAGTTCAAAGTTGCTAGCAAAATAGCTCGGGAAGTACACACAGCTGTTTTCTGCCTTGGACATGGCTTAGAAACAAGAGACTAAGGCACTGTCACAACTCCGCAAAGAGCTTCGAGTCTAACAGAGGAGGTGCCACATTCCTCTATGTTTACTGAACATTGTAACATCTCTGAAGTTGAGATCTATCTGAAAACCGGCGGTGTATCATGGTTGCAAAAGCAGGCTTTTTGTTTTCTTGGTGGCACCTGACATAATGATGCCTCTTTCTTACACTCATCGGGGTTTTAGTAAACATGACATTTAGTAATACGGCCTCACAGATAACTCTTCCCTTGGACTGAGGGAACTGGGGGAAGAGCCCTGGAAGGAAGATGCTAAAAAATACTTTGCAGGAACAGGAACTTCTTTGTAAGATCCATGGCTGGAAAATTAACATTGGACTGGATAGGAACTAGTTTGGGGAAAAAGATGACAAATTTCGCGAGTATTCCATTTTAAAATTCAACAGTTTCCTCTTACATCACAAGAGAGAAGTACAGAAAAGGACTGATGAGTCATGGGAAGAAGGTAGAATAAAAAGTAAATGCTGCTCTCCCTCGCACCCACCATCCTTCGCCCCACCCGATGGGCCAGTTCATTTCTAGGGAGGTTCCAGAGTGATCAGATGCTCCCGTGCAAAATGCAGGCCCTCCGACGAGAGCTGACATCATCCACACTCTTCCCCACACTGTACCCCTCGGGTGAACCCAGCTCTTAATCTAAAACAGAACGTTTGGAGTCTCAGGCTCTGTGACTGGCCTCGGAGGCGACCCCAATTCGATCCCAGGGCAGAGCAAACAGCCTCACTGCAGGTTCAGCTTTTTGCAGGCCCTTGCTTTCAGGAATGCAGTTATGTGGCCATTTCCCTGACCTGCCCCCTGTCATAATGAATCCTTCCTTCCCCTTGAATGATTTCCCCCTTTCCTCTAAAAGATTTATCCTGCATGCCAACCTTCAGTGAAACTTCTTTTGCTCAAGAAAAAACAAACAAGCAACCAGGACTTGAGTGGCCAGAGTTACGACAAAATGAAATGGCGTTTCCTGTATTTTAAAAGATTGCAAAACATTCTAACGATGAAGAAGAATGTTGATACAGCTTAAATGCCCAATTATTATAACTGGAGTTCAAAATCCAATGAATGCCATCGTTTGTCTCCCTCCCCCTCCGATTTTTTTTCCTCCTCCTGTTTCCTGTATTCTCTCCTCTTGACTTATTTTACTCGGAGACTTTATATTTTTATTTTCTCGGTGTGACATCGACCCTGAGTTTAACTTTTCTGTCCTGCATGTTTAGTTTTTCGGATTTTTTTCTCCTATAGAATCCTTATTTCCCACGTTTTATCTATCCTGACCTTTCCATCTGGTTATTTTTACCCTTCTCCCTATTGCTTTATTATTTTCTCTTTCCTGTTTATTATTTCTCTTCCTTCACTCAGGTTTCCGTTTTTCTATTTGTCAAGTCATTCCACATCCCTTGTAAAATAATTACTGAATCAAGATACTCCCAAACTGTCAGGGTGTAGGCAAAGGCGAAGCTGTGCTCTGTTATCATTACTAGGTATTAAAAATAAACTTGACCAAGACTACCATCCGGCAATCTTGAGGCCTTTAGCATCGCATTCAGGGGAGGCTCCCAAGGAGCCTGTCTTAAAGGAATGTTGTCATTTGCCCGGGGAGAAAAACTGGGGAGGAAGGGAGAAGCAGTGTCATATGGTGGCTGTAGCCTCCAGTGCTGAACTTCCTGTGTTCGAACCCCAACTGTTCACATTAGCTGTGTAACCTTAGGAAAATTACTTGTCCAAACCACATCTGCCAAACAGTGATGATAATATAATACCTGTCTTAAATGAGTCAATATATTTAAGAGGTAGAACCACGCCTGTAACACTGTGAATCTATAGAAGAATTAATGATTATTTGCCTAAGTTGTTCAAGTTGGTATGGAACATAAGAAAATCCACATTTTGGGAAATACATTTTCTCTTGCCTATGTCCCTCCGGATCAAGTGTGAGAAGGCTTGCAAGTAGAGATTCTCAAAGTTTAGTCCTTGGACCAGCAGTAGCAGCATCTAGGCACCTGTTAGAAATGCACACTCTCAAGCCCTAGTACCCTGACCTGCACCCCAGCCATCGGAATCAGAAACTTCAAGGACAAAGTCAAAGAATTCAAGGTTTAACCAGCTCTTCAAGTGATTCTGATGATGCTGCAGTTTGAGAACCGTGGCCTGAAGGTAGATACCCCCTCTACTCTGAAGGTGTGTCCAGAAATGGAATAGAGCCATTCCTACCTCTGCCTGTCTGCCACCAGCGCCATGCTGAGCCTTTGTGGGGTTCATGGTCATGCTCTGTGGAGCCACTTGAGTAGTGAAGAAGCTGTGGGTGTGAGGTAGCAGTATGCGAACTGGGGAATATTAGCATCATTTCTTTCCACGGTGGTGAATTACCTATTTCTTTGGATCCAGAGGCCTTGTGTTAAGATTTATAAACTAGACTCTTGACTCTTGCTTTTAAAAGTGAAAAGGCGCCCTGGCTGGGTGGGTCAGTTGGTTGGAGCATCACTGCATACACCCAAAAGGTCATGGGTTCAATTCCCAGTCAGGGCACATGCCTAGACTGCAGGTTCAATCCCCCATTGGGGAGTATACGAGAGGCGACCAATCGATGTTTCTCTATCACATTGATGATGCTCTCCCTCTCTCTCTCCCTTCCTCTCACAAAGATCAGTGAACATATCTTTGGATGAGGATTGGGGAAACAAGTGAAAAGGCATAGATGATGATGGTCATGCGTAGTTGTTGGATGACAGCATGTTAGAAATTGGGGCCAGTTCTTCAGCTTTGTCTTCTTCGAGGCATCAGAGCCCTGGCTCTGTAGTCACACCCCCCACACAGGACTGGCTGCCCTTTCTCTGGCATCTCCCCCTGCTCTTTTCTCTGCTGGGAGCTGCAGTGGACGGAGGCGGGCTGACGTGGAAAATGGTGAGCAGCAGTGAGCTGTGGTCTATTTCATGTTGCACCATCCAAACAAGAGCACTTTCAGATAGTCCGGCCTTCTGTGTGCTTTTAGGGTAGAAGGCCGGTCAGCCAATCCTGTCCATTCAGAGAGCTTAAGAGGGGGAAAGAAGTACATTGTTTTCCTAATCAAGTGCACTTCTTTCTTGCATCAGCATGCGGATAGTAAAAAATTGTGAGGTGCCACATACTGGTTCCACATTACTACATACTACACGGCAGCTGCAATCTGTTTTGTCTTCATGCATCATAAAGATTTACCTTTGGGGGCGTATACTGTGTAGCACCACGGCCCCAATAGATACTTGCAGGCAGAATGAAGTACGTGCCCTTCCCTCCAGGGTGGTCCCCTGTTAGTTCCTAGCCTTGTGCTTTGCCACGCCCTCTGCATACATGAGACTCTAGTCGCACACATGTTCTGGGCATTTCTGAGATGTGCCCTCTCTTCCCACACCAGATGCAGACTCTTTGTCTTGAGTGCCTTTTCCCGATTTCTCCACTTACCAGAATTTTGAAGAAAGAGAATCAGGCACCATACACTTATTTATTCATTTATTCAATTCATATATGTGTACTGTCAGTCACTGGACAAGACACAGACCATGAGAAGGTGACAGACTAGTTACCTGTGTCTAAATCAGAACCCCATGTCACCTTCTAGCTGGGTAACTTGGGGCACTCAACAAACCTCATGTGAAAAGTCCTGACAGGGCTGCCTCCCTCTGCGATGGGCAGTAGGGGGATGAGGTGGCAGCCCTCAGCTGGGTGGAATGGCTGGCGTGAAGTAAATGAATCTCCGAAGGTGCTTCCTTCCCCTTTAAAGCTCTGCTTAAACCCCACGTATTCCGAGGATGTCTCCTAAGTTTACCTGGTTGGAGTGAATTAATCTCCCCCTCCCCATCATGCCCGTGGGATGTT
>PVKM010026886.1:0-19086 GCA_004027735.1 Carollia perspicillata | reverse complement strand
ATCCAAGGTCATATAGACTCAAGGTGAAGCAACCATTTACTACTTTATAGCAACATGAAATGAAGAATGAGTACCCAGAGATGCAGGACAATGAAGCAGGCATGCAGAGAGAGACAGAAAACTATCTGTTCCATGTGTCTCCAGAGAGAGACCAACATTGTTAAAGAGAGACATCTGCAAAGAGGTGAATGTCTATCATTTTCTTTTTTCCAATATTTTCCCCATGAGAACCTGCTATTCTTACATTCAATTCCATGACCCACCTTTCCAACATATATTAAATATTTGCTTTAAATAATTTGTGTAGGTTTTAGTTTCTCCTGCATACTAAGTCATCCTGAAAGACAATTCATCCTTGACCTCATATGTCCATTAATTTGTATGAACCCATAAATTGGGGCTTGATATTATTGACTACATTCCTCTTCAGTTTTTTACCCATCTCTCCACCCCACTCTTCTGGTAGCCAGCCCTTTCTTTGGTCTCTGTTTCTATGAGTCTGCTTTTATTTTGTTTTGTTTGTTTTATTATGTTAATTCGACTATATGAATTTTCAAACATGCCCAAAAGCAAAGAAAACAGTATGATAGAAACTTAAGTATATATCTCCCTACTTTAATAATTATCAACACAACCACAATCTAATCATCAGAAAGCATCACACAAAACCATCTAGAATCTACAAAATGACCTGACTGGTGCTCTTGAAAAGTGTCAAGGGCATGAAAGACAGGATAGACAAAGGGATTGTCATAGATTAACGAAGACTAAGGCGACATAACAAATATAATGCGGGACTCTGGGTTGGATCCTGCCATAGAAAAAGAGCATGAGCGAAGGAGGGAGGGAAGAGGAGACTTCAGAATAGTATTAGGTCAGTGTTAATTTTCTGGTTTTGATCCCTGAACCATAGTTATATAAAATGTTATTGTCAGGGGAGGGAAGGCAAGGCAATATGTATTCAGGACCTCTGTACTAAGAATAGAACAACTTTTCTCTAAGGCTAAAATTGTTTCATAATGAAGTTTTTAAAAGTAGCATTTATCAACACTTGATAAATTGTTGTTTGCTCTACTTCTCCCCTGCCTCCACTTAAAAAAGTTTTTGTAGCCCTGGCTGGTGTGGCTCAGCGGACTGAGCGCCAGCCAGCCTGTGAAGCAGAGGGTCGCCGGTTTGATTCCCACTCAGGGCACATGCCTGGGTTGCGGGGCAGATTCCTGGTGGAAGCGTATGGGAGGCAACCACACATTAATGTTTCTCTCCCTCTCTTTCTCCCTCCCTTCCCCTCTCTCTAAAAACAAATAAATAAAATCTTTAACCAAAAGAGGTTTTGCCAAGCATTTTAAGCATATGTTCGCAGGATATAATTTTACCAAGTGGCCTCTGACTAATAAGAACTCTAATTTATGAGACAATTGCTGTAGCATTACCACACCTAACAAAATTAGTAAAAAAAAATTTAATGACTCATACTCAGTCCACAAATCATTTTAGCAAATGTCTCAAAAATACGTGTTTATGGTTTGTGTGTGTGTGTGTGTGTGTGTGTGTGTGTGTGTGTGTGTAGCCAGGTTCTGAACAAGATCCTGGTCTTGCCTTTTTATTCAATCCGTCTCATAAGTCTCTTTTTATTTATAACAGTTCCTACCCTTCCTCCTTTTCCCATGCCATTTATTTGTCTAAGAACTAGGTCATTTTTCCTGTAGAATCTCCCACATTTTGCTTTGGATCGTTTTAAACTTGTGGTTTACTATCTTATTATTATAAAAAGGGAACAATAATGCTGTCCTGGGGGGGGGGCTTTCTAAGGCTTACATGAGGAAAATTTATGAAAATAAAAGCCCCACGCACACATGTTCATCTCCAACCTCTGTTCGCCATTGCTCCCTCTAATCCTTTCCGAGGGTTTACCATTTATTTGATTGGAAGAGTGACCACTTATTTAACACTAAATTTTTATGAGACTCGCTCTCAGCACTTACATGGGCTAACAGACTAGTTTCCAAAAATGACATATGAAGAAGACCTGACCCTAAGAAAAGATAAACAAAAGGAAATTCTATGTGACCACTACTCCAAGTGTGGTCCAGGGACCAGCTGGTAGCTCATCCCTGCATCCCCTGGGAACTTGTTAGAAATGCAGGCTCTCGGGCCCACTGCAGACTTGCTGAATTAGAATCTGCATTTTTAACAACCCTCCCCAGGGGGTTTGCATGCACACTAGGATTGAGAGGCACTAGTCTTTAGAGCACTAAAAGGTTGTTCTGGGCACAGAAATTGGGGATTCCTGTTCTTTGCCCTGTCAGAGAAGGCTGTAGTCTCCCCTTAAATCATGGATGCCTTAGAACTCCTTGCCTCCTTTCCCTAAATTCCTGCCTCTTTAATCTCCAACATGTAGCTGGTCAAGTAGAGGAGTTCTGTGGGCAGCCAGCAAGAGGTGAGCTCTTTCTTTCCTTTCTCCACTGACTCTTCAAAAGGAGTATAAAGAAACAGATGGGGCTTCTTAGGGACTGCAGGTAGTGTCTGGGTAAAAACCAGCGGTGAATTCTCACATGCTCAACTGTGCAAGGACGGCCTTTCAAAAAATCCTTAAAAATAGCTGTCGTCTTGCTTTTGGGTTTTGCTCACTTCAGAACTTTTAATCCCGAGGACGGTAGGATAGAGACGACCTTGTGTTGATTTGAAGAGATGCCTCCAAGTGGGACATGTCAAGTGACCTTGAAAGGGTTGCAGGGATCAGGGACCATTGTGACCGCACAAAAACGGTCTCCCCTTGGGGGAAGAGTGGAGTGTTTCAGTTATACCTGAGTTTGTCAGTCTGCACACCTTTTTATTTTATGAAAATTTGCTTTCATTTTAACATAGAGTCATAGTAAACATATAAGAAGAATTTTAACCTTACCTCAAACTTCAGAGTGGAACTGATATCTGATTGTGAGCCAGGCCGAATTAATGGCTCTGGGCATTATAGCTTTTATTAAAAACATAGCTTTTAACTGCATAAATAGTATATGAATGTATCTGGACCGTTTTGAAGTAAATCTCAGAAATAATATCTTTGTACCCATAATTACTTAAGTATGACTCTCTGACACATTAAGGATATTTTAAACATAACTAAAATAATAATTTCATACCAAAAAGAATTCACAATAGTCCTAATTATCTATTAATAGCAGTTCATGTTCGATTTCCCCCATTTTCTCACATTTTTCTTTCTTTTTACAATTGGTTCATGAATCAGGATCCAACCAATGTCCTGTAGGTTGCATTTGGTTATCATGTCTCTTAAGTCCCTTAATATATAATAGTCCCTTACATTTTTAATGCCTTTTATGTGTTGAAGAAACAGGGTCATTGCCCTGTAGGATTTTTCCAGTTCTAGAGAAGTCTGATAGTTTCCTTGTGACATCTTGTAACATATTTCCCTATCTCTGTATTTCTTATAAATGGTTAGTTAGGTAGTAGATGGTTTTAAATACATATGAGGCAATGCAAAATTGTAGTACTTAGGGGCTGCCCAGTCAGGGTACAAGGACACGAGCATGGCTTTGAAGTTCAGCAGAATCAGCTGTGTTCAGGCTCTGTGAACTTGAAATTGTCTCTTGCAGTCTATCATGTCATGATTTCTCACATGGCATTGGTGAGATTTAGATATTTACAAAGCACTGATCCAGCATATAATTGGTGCCATATAATTGTTTATTTCTCCTTTCTTCTCTGAGCCTCATGCTTCTCAATAGTCACCTGAGATGACTTGACTGTTTGACCTAAGCTTCCTCTCCAGCAACAAAATTCTATGACCTCTGTGACATTTTAGTATCAGAGACTGGGTCAGTCACATTGGCATAGAACAGTATGGACTGTTTCCTTATGCTCTCTTTCTTATATAAATAGCATAAAAGCAAACTTTTTATTAGTTGTTTTGCAATAAATATTCCTTTGTCACAGATCCTCCTCTGGGGAATACAAAGGAAAATAATGAAGACACAGTTCTTCTGCAGAAGGGGCTCACAGAGTCTGGGGGTGGGGAGGGATAAACATGTAAGGTGAAGAAGGTACGTCTGAGGGAGGCTGCTTCTCGACAAGGGCAATAAAAAGTGACATCATTTTACATAAGCAGCATTTTCTGAGCTGCAGAAAGATGGCAAAGTCAGTATAAACAAGCTCAGTTACATTAAGAAACATTTGACCTCTACAAGCAGTTTCCTGCTGTAAGGTCTTGTTCTCAATTTTCTTTGTATATTATTGCTTCTCACACTCTGTATGACATAAACACACCTCCACACAACTACAGACACATAGAGTTAATATGCCCATACATACATATACATACCAAGGCTACTTAATATTATATTATATATTATATTATAATGTCAGTAGTGTAGTATATATAATATTAAGTACACTACAGCCATAGGACTATGATATAAAAGTGTTGGAGAAAATTTGTTTTCAAGTAGACTGGAGCCGTAAGATTTTTTAAATTTCTTAAGTGTTTCTATGCTTCTTCAATCCTGTCAAGCAAGCATTCACCAACCATTGCAGATGACCCGAGACACACACAAGTGCGCAGAGGCATCATAATGGAATTCCACCATAAGGGAACTTTCCCTGAATCAGAAAAGAAAAATCAGAATATAAAAATGTCGCGAAATAACAGGACGGTCATCTCAGTGACAAATGATAGGAAAATAGCCGCCTGCCCCCCTTCCACTGGAGCACAGCCAAGAATCTACTGAAAAGTCTTTCTTGGTACTGAGTAGAAAATATTAGCAAAGTACAAACATCAGGAAAGCTTTTAAGAAAAAGAATTGTTTATTCCAAAGTATACTTCAATGCTTAGTACATTTTTGACACATCATTTAGCCCTGCAGAGGTTGGGGTGATCTGAAGTACAAACAAACTTTCCTTAAACAATGTTACGTATACCGAGCACATAGGTTCAAGGTCGTGACTTGCTGCACGTTTGTCCATGACAGTGACTAATGCGGAACCATAACATCTAAGCTGTCAGGTTGGTTATAACACACGTTAGATGCTATGCATCCAAAACAAATCATTTATCAAAATATTTTTGCGAGTGTTGTGCAAAGTACTTATGACGCCTTGAGCACAGCGATATTGTTTGCGATGACTGTTACAAACGCTTAGCAAAGCCAGCTATTGAAGAGTCGGATTAACTAACGTCAAACACATTCTTTTGGTTGTGTATTTTAGCAATATCCATGTTTCTATTATTTGAAAAGAACAATATTTACTATTTATATTTTAATATTTTTGTTTAATAATTTCTAGATTATAACTAAAAATAAATTTCAAATCATGCATTTTATTACAATAAACATAATAAATACAAATTTGTGGTGTTTTTTCAATTTTTTTACGCATTTCAGCACATGCTAGTAGTGAATGTATCTTTGAAAGACACACGACCTATGCTGCAATTTTTTGACTGTGACCTTCACTGGGTTAAGGAGATATAATTGGGTTTGAGATAATTTTATCAGAATGCAATGATAAATTTAACCAAAATCCTCCTGTGACAACCAGGTAGGGTATGAAGAAACTGGATTTACCCCTTGAGAAATACAACTTCCTCTCCTTCAACCAATGTGTTGGTTTCCATGCTGCTCAAGCAAAAATCAGATCACTCATATTCAGAAAATTATCAACGATAACTTCTATAGCCCTGGCCAGGCGGCTCGGTTGGTTGGAGCATCATCCCATACAACGAAAAGGGTCACGGGTTCAATCCTTGGTCAGGGCTCATACCTAGATGCGGGTTTGATCCCCTGTCTGGGAGAAGGGGGGAAGCAACTAATTGATATTTCTCTCGCATCAATGTTTCTCTCTCTTTTTCTCTCTCTCCCTTCCTTTCTCTCTAAAATCAATAGAAACGTATCATCAGGTGAGGATTTTTTTAAAAAATAACTACTACAGCTCTCATCAACATAAAATGAACACTTAAGGGTACAAAGAAAAGGACAAAGGCTTGAAGTAAGGGAAGTATACATTTAAATACCTGGTCACGCCCTGCAGTGACACCTCGCTGCTCTGTGTCTCCTATATGAGGGGCCAAGTTATATTTCATTTGTAAGAGGCAGATACATATTTTCCAGCTTGGTAGGCCATGGAGTCTCAGTCAATTGCAGCTATTCAAATCAGCTATTGTATTGTGAAAACAGCCATAGAAAATATCTAAATAAATAAGTATACTGTGTTCCAATAAAATTTTATTCACAAAGCAGGGAGTTTGGCCCACAGGCTGTAATTTGTTAACTGAACTTCTATGTAATTTTCTATATTTTCCTGCCTAGTTGAAACAAAATTTCTTCTTCAGTATGCACATTCACATAAGAAAAAAATTTTAAAAAACAAGCAAAACTCAATAATATGAATGTGATTATTTTTGGAATAAGTAGGTCCCTTGTTGGTTATTTTTTTAAATTATTTTATTTGGAGGAATTTTAGAAACATGATTTCAAGTGGACCCTAGTCCCTGGTTGGCCACATGCTGAAACTGGAATTGAACATAATGTCCATTTTTCTTGGACAGCATTCCTATTCTGAACATTTGCATCTGTTCCCAATTCCCAATTTATAATACCAAATAACTTTTCTTCTGAGTTAATGGAATCAAAGAGAATGGTTTTATTCTATGCATTTGATAGAATCAGCCCATGAGATGACAATTTTCCTTGGATATTTGGTTGTAAAATAACAGCCACCCGCATGATGGATTTGGCCCTAATGTCAAGCTTATAGAATGTGAGGACACTGATCTCTGACTTTACTTTCCCTCGTGATTATGAACAACCACTCACAAGGCTAGGAGCTACCATGTGCACAATGGCGGTTCAGGATATAATGTAAAGAAGCTGGTTCCCCTTCCATTTTAGTCTTGTTTTAAAAGCCCAGTAAAGGAGAATCTGAGTTCATCAAGGAGACCTGCACACACTGAGACAAAGTGGTATTCGGTGTGGAGGAGTGGTTCTCGTCCAGCGGTGATTCCGCCCTCCATGGGGCATCTGGCCAAATATTCTAGGCGCTATCTGGAGATATTTTGGGTTGGCACAACAGGGATGTTACTGGCATCTAATGGGTAAGAGTGGGGAGGCTGCTGCCACCCATCCTATAATGCACAGGAAGCCCCACAACAAAGAATTATCTGTCACCACATGTCAATGTAAGAAGGTTGAGAAATGCTGTCTAAGCCACTCTTAGACTTGGTCAACCCTGGGCCTTTTCCAGAGCCCTATGCTTCAAAGAGCCTACTCTAGGCCTCCTCCAATTGTTTTTGCATTGAGCAAGAAGCTGGGCCAAGAGGTCAGGCCTCCCCAGAGCCCATACCTCCTCTTGCAGACCACATATGGGTACCCCAGAGCCCATCAACACCTGCACAGGGCTGAACGGGCGTCTTCCTGCATCTGTCCTCCTAACCGCAGACCTCTCTGGTAGTGTACGTATCCCTATGCCCGTGGGGAGTGCCAGCTGGGGAGGGGGTGCATGCACACACAGCCTCTCACAAGGATGGGAAGAGCTTTGGTGGGGCAGGGGGACGTGTACATTTCATTTGCTATCACCCTGGCCTGGTGGCTAAGTTGATTGAAGCTTCGTCCCATATACCAAAATGTTGTGGGTTCCATTTCCTGGTCAGGGCACATACCCATGGATGTCTTTCTCTCTCTCTCTCTCTGTCCCTTTTTCCTTCCCTCTCTCCCTCCTTTTCCCTTCCCCTCTCTCTAAAATCAATAAACGTGTCCTCAGGTGAAACTTAAAAAAATTCTAAACTTCATTTGTTATCTTGGCCCAACCATGCAATTATTTGGAGGGGCCTGATCATTTTATCCTGTGGAGGGTCTGCAGCAGCATCTCACACCCCCATAGGCTTCGGGGGTCCAAATGCCAATGCGTTTCCTTGGTGATATGTATGCGTATATTTGGTGGGTGAGGATAGGTTTAGCAGGCCATGCCAGCCCAAATAGTGTCTGGGGACCAACTGGACCAATAGTAACCTGTTGGGCAAGATTCTGAGAGCTGCAGAAATCCACAGATAACCAAAAATCATGGGGATCTGGACCTCACTGATCTGACTTCTCCTGTGATAGTTCTGGATATTCTAGAACAGGCCTAAATTCAAGGGCAGCGATTTGCAGAATGGAATCTGAAGACCCAGTGTCAGGAGGCTGTGCATCCACTTCCCAAGGTCAGTGTTCTGTTTTGGCCCTATTCTACATACCTCTAGGGAGTCAGCATTCTCTGTCTTTCTAATGGGCAGTGGGCCACTGTTTATTCCTTGCTAGTCTATATTCAAGCAGGCACTTGCCAGTTATGAATGGGCCAGCCTGCAGGCATGCCTTCCTGAAAGCAAAAGAAATGTTCTGAAAACATGATTTGCAATGGACTGCTGTCAGTGGAATCTTACTTAGGTGCAAGCAGGGAGGTTACTATTTCAAGCTGAATTACTTGTTGAATATCTTGTGCCCCTGGGCTAATTTATCTAGTCTAGATTTTTATATACAATGCTTGTTTGAAGCAGGGTATAAGAGGGTTGCATTCAGGATATTTAAAAGGTAAATAAATGTATCCTTCTACTGAATCCACCTCAAAGGTAGTTCTCTTTCTTGAAAAAAATATTAAATATACACCAACACACACACATAGACAAGTTCCTTCTATCCAGAGGCACTGTGTATCCTAAAGTAACACCTTCAAGCTGGAAAACCTCTTGAGACCACCCTGATCTACCTTATACAAACTGTTATCAAACTGTTGGTTTTGTCATTCTCTGAGATTGACAGGAAATTCATTCCACATGGAAATTATCACTCATCTGTTCCAATGAACTTCTATAAACCAATTCAATTATATCCTGCCCCAGTCTGGCCCAGGGAAATCTCAAACTCGAGAATGCATCAGAATTATGCAAAGGGTTTGTCAAGACACAGATTGTGGGCCCCACCCCCAGGTTCTTTCATTCTTTATGTCTGGGATGGATGGGGCTGAACACTTTTGCATTCTGACAAGGTGATGCTGAATCTGCTGGTCTGGGACCAACCTTTGAGAAATAATGTTTTGACTTTCAGCAGGGGTCAGCGAATGTTGTCTGTAATGGGCCAGATAATAAATATTTTAGGCTTTGCAGGCCATATGGTCTCTGTCATCACTAATCAACTTTGCCCTTGTACCCTGAAAGAAGCCACAAACAATATGTAAATAAGTGGATATGGCTGTGTTCCAATAACCCTTTACTTACAAAAAAAAAGGCAAGGGCAAGATTTGGCCAGTGGACTGTGGTTTGCAGCCCCTGGTCTATGGGATAAAGGATTTTGGAGTGGGATCTTTAATTTCATTTTTCGTTAGCATCCTCCACTGGGCTCCGGCCACAGCGGTCTCCATGCAATTCCCAGCAGGCCCATCTCCTTCAACCAGGACCGGGTCTATAGTCTCACTAGTGGTATCAACACTGTCATGTAGCCGGCAGGGAAGAGAGGAGGGATTAACGAGAAAAGAAGAGGGAGAAATCAGAAGAAAGAATGCATTTTAACCAACCAAAGTGAGTCCCAAACTAAAAAAGGTTTGAAAACATCTTCTAAATGTTCCCTCGTCCTGGAACTCTTTTTCCTACTAAATTCAGGTATTACATGCCCTTTCCAGGCTGTCAGTCTTTGGGATTCAGCACATGTACATGTTCCTCAAGCTTCAGTTGCAAACCTCATGGAAAAGCTTATTCTGAATTACATACTGCTGCTAAAAACAGGAAGAAAAGTGCCTCCAAAAACAAACAAGAAGAATATTTAATGGGAAAGGAAGGAAGGCCATGGAGTTTCTATTACTGATGCTGTATTTGCAATGTATCTGACACCCTTCAAAGTTTCTGAGTCTCATGCCCTGACCTCTAAAGAAAAAAAGGCAATTTCCATTCATCCTTTCTCTTTATCCTTCCATTCAAACAGGCAAACCAAACTATTTTATAGATAATTATATTTTCAGTTTACTCAAGGGTGCTAAATTCACTAGATAAAAAGTTGCATTTCAGTTTCTACAAGTCTATTACAGGTACAGAGGGAAGGACAAGAATGAGGTAATCAAATGAATTACTCATTTATGTAATCACGTCACTTATTTGAATGCACTGTCTTCACATGTGTCACACAAAAAATGTTAATTTTTTGTGAGTGATTTCACTATTTTTCATTTAAATCAAAACTACAAAAAACATGTTATCTTCCTATTAGACAGCCAACTGGACAGTAAAAGAAAGGATAAACAAGTTTCATAAAAACATTAAACTAAATGCAACTTTGTAATTTCCTCTTTATGACATGAACATGTTAAATTGCCCATTCTATAAACATATACATAGCATCTTCCTATGGCCTCAGTCCAAAATCAATAATAATGTTCCCGGAGAAATGGCTCTGAACAGCAGCGTCCCTCCCTTCTCGGATCCAAATGCTGTGCTTTTTACTGAGAAAGTTTCCGCTTCTCTGACTCTGACAGACACTTTGATAATCCAGTTGCTGACATTGGTGCCAGCAATTGAAACAAGTTCCATGGCACTCAATGCAGAGCCTTCAATAATCAATACAGTTTTAAGACAAAGTAAAAAGTCCTTAAATTAGACATAATTATAATGCAGTTTTTATAATATAATTAATTAAGAGAGTACAATGGGATCAGAAGTAGCATAGAAATTCTGAAAATGTTCAAACATCACCTGTGTCTGAAAAATTACTTTGGAGCGTGATACTCCTCAAAGACAGGGGAAGATGCTTGATTCTCTCTGATCACATTTTGCTGAATTTACACAAAACACTTTCAGAACAAATAAGAAAAATTCCACACTTGAAGGCTTATAGAACAAATATAACTTACCTGTTCCCCCCAACTCCAGCAATCCCTGCTTCCCGCTCCATTCACCTGTAGGAGTCCAGAGATTAAGCACCACTAGCAGCTTTTCATTATCCTTTATCCATTTTGGTTTCATGGTTGTCTTTCATTTCGTTCTGAAAATCAAAGCCCTTAAGGGGAAACTCCTTTTGCAGATTGTTCCTCAGTGGTACGACAATTACGCTTTGGTTCAACTGGAACGTGCCCAATGGTGGAGCTCAGGGAGCTGGGCTGCTATAAAGAAACGTAGCTTACCTTCCGTCCTTTGGATATTGGAACTTTTTTTAATGAGTAATATCCTTTTTCTTCATCATAACTGGGATTTTAGTTCTAAAGGGAAATCATATAAAAAGTAGGTTACCATATATCATTGTTCGTGCAAACTGTATAGAATCATCAATTTCATTCTCTAAATCTGCAAGCAAATATTTTTGGATTTTAGCATTCAAAAAATCACTTTCTTGGTACAATTTTAATTATGCATTACCTTACATTTTATTTCCAGGTGTGCGGCTTCTTAGCATAGGTTATTAAAAGGATCAATCTGCCGAAAGTGTCCAAGTTCGTGTGGTCCTTGCTCCACAGGAGACCACTGGTGCCTACCCACGGCTCTGTGGCACCGCAGGGTTGACCCCAATTATATCCGGGAGTGTCTCAAAGCCCGAAGTTAATTTATTTTCTCCTAATTGAATTGTATATATATCCATATAGTAGAGAGTACTTTGAAGGCAAAGAGATGAGGGAGTTCTACAAAATTCAAATCATGAACTGACTTCGTCTATAGAAACTGTGACCCTGACTACAGATTTGAAGTACTACCAGTTCTCAGAGGAGCTATTTTAAAAGCTTTTTTTTAATGTCAACAGATTATGTTAAAAAATATTGGCCTGTACTGTTCAAAATTATCTTCCCAGATTAAAGGAGACTAAAAAGATATAACAATGAAATAAAATACCTGATCCTATCATATACCTTGGGATGGGGGGAAATATTGTTGTTGGAGACATTTGGAAGAGACAATTGGAAAATTTGTATTCTATATTGGATAATAATATTGTGTCAATGTCAAATTTCCTGATTTTCATCATTGTACCGTAGATATATAAGAAAATACACTTATCAGGGAAAATGTATGCAGAAGTATATAGGAAAAAAGGTTATGTCAGTAATTTACTCTCAAACAGTTTGTTGAATATATATGTGTGTGTGTATGTGAAAACACACAGATAGATAGACAGACAGAGAGAGGGAAATAGAAAGTGAGACAGAGGCAGAGTGGAAGCAATTGTCCCAAAATGTTAACTGGTGAATTTAAGTGAAGGATGTATATGAATTTATACTATTCCCTGAATACTGTAATTTTTCAGAATAAAAAATAGTTTTTTAAATATCAGCATAGTTGATAATTAATTTTGATGCTAGAGAAATGTTACTACACTGTTTTCACATGTATCTGGGTTGAACTTAAACTCTTCTTCCCCCACCATGATTATAATAAACGTATTGTATTTTTCCAGTGCATGAGCTAAGTCACACAAAATCAGTGTCTTGCTGTTATGCACAGAAACAGAGAGACTAACACTGTAACTTCCACCTAGAAAATTCTCAGTCACTTTTTGTTCTGGCCATGGGTGGGTTTTGTGAACAAACATTGAGAACACGAAAGAATTTTGTCTCATTGGGGCTGATTCCCCAACTGAAGACAGGAAATAATATAAACATATATTTAATATATTTAAACAAATGTTTAAAGAAAAAAACATATTACTACAAAGGAATGAAACTTAGATTGACAGCCAATCTCTTCTAACTAAAGAGAGAAATAGATATAATGATACCTTTGATGACAATATATTGGTCAACCTAGAATTCTATACTTAGAAAAAAAATCTTTCAACAATAAGGGCAAAATACAAGCATTTTCAAACAAACAAAAACTGAGAAAGCTAAACTGGGTGGGTGTTTTAATATTATACTTTACACTATACACATTCACTTTACAGGGTGGGACAAAAGAAGGATTACAGTTGTTTGTTTGAAAAACAATGCAATAATTAATCAATACTGATATAAGAATTAGCTGTGTTTTGCATACTCACAACTGTAAACTTACTCTTGCCCCATGCGGTGTATACTCATGACAAAGGAGACATATACAAAAGTAAGCAAGCTGACTCACAATTCCTCTCTAAAGATCTCTTAGAATGCATGCTTTATCAAGAAAGCAAATGATTCTAGAAAGTAGATTTGGATTTTGGAAGACTGCATCTTACATATTATGAATATGCTGTAGAGTTCTGTCTGTGTCACGGTCTCCTTGGGTTTCCGTATCATTTTTCCTTCTCAAACCAAGCTTGTAGGCAACTTCCATGCACCACACCACCACTTCTTCAGGACACCCACAAGGATCTTGAGAGGCAAGGCTCCTCCCCAACTGAGGAAGAGTCTGACGCCAGAGCTTCCACTGCAGGACCTGAACAGAGAAAAAGGCAGTGGGCCTGTGGGTCAGTGGTTCTGTAAACAGGAAATCTGAAAATCTCAAAGTCTCTCTGTGCTTCAGTTTCTGCATCTGTTGAATGAGAATAGCCACTAATTCTTAGACTTAACTCACTAATGTAACAGAAAGCCGAGGTAACTGGTAAGAATCCATTGTTCCCTAATAATAGCTATTGTTGTGGTGTGAATGTGTACTTTAACTGTTGTCCCCGGGGCATTCCTAAATGCACATGGAAGGAGAGAGCTTTATGGTAAAGCTAAAATAACCGTGTTAATGGAGGCCCATATATCTCTGCTATAGGGCCTTAGTCTCAAAAAAAGAAGTTTAGGAGAAAGAGTATCCTGCCCCACCACAGAGAGAAACAAACACAGGAGATTCAGGGTACATGGGATGAGGAAAACCAGGGACCCCCACGGAGAAAATAGGACTGGGATGGGGGTGGTAAATGGTAGTTCAGTACCACTTTAGTGGCCCAGGCTGAGTGTTGGATAGATTGGGGTTAGAGTTCGGGTGTCAAGCTCTGGCAAAGCCAGGTATGTCACCAGGAGCAGAAAAACAGACCAGCAAGCAATAGCTCACATATTACATAAAACCATCCTTCTTGGGAGACTTCCATAGAGTGTAAGCTGAGTATCTAACAAAATGTTGAAATCATGGTACCTAGAATTAGGTGGAAATACTAAGTTAGAGTGAGATCATATTAAATAGACGTGAGATTACAGTAAAGAATAGAAATAATTTTCTGGCCAACACTGATAAGAGCCCCTTCATTTTCCATTGAATTATCAGGATAGACCAGAATTCTTTGTGCTTTCCGATCAAAGCATGAGCTGCAAATACTTCACTTGAAAAGCATTTGCTCTTATCTAGCAAAGTGCAAAGTGCTTTTATTCTATTATTACTAGTTCCCTGAGGGTAGAGGGTCAGGTTCATAGACTCCCCAGAGACTCATCTCAGACTTTTTGTGGGTTCTCATTGATGAACTGGATTGTTAACTGGATGAATGAGTTCACTGTAAAGACTTTCATTGCTGGGTACTGAAGATTTCAGGTTTCTTTGCTGTAGCTACTCCAAATCCTCATCTTTTCTGATCATTTAATAGGAAGTTGATGGAAGGCAAAGAACTGGATTGTTAGCCAAGTGAGTGTCCTGTGGAGGTAATTTAAAGTCTTGGGCAATTGGGACATTCTCTTGTCCCAACAGAAAACCCTTCCCCCTTGTTAGTGATTGCTTGCTCTCTGACTGTGTTTAAATGCCCTGGAGTAAAAGATTCTGAGAACTACTGCAAAAGTCACTTCATCTCACAGTGATGACCACAGCCAGGGCAATGAGACCAAGCTGGTTATGCAGCATATCTAATTGAGGCGGTGTCTCCATGAGTGCTTTCTCAAAATGTCCTTTCCAATCAGCAGCTACAGCATCACCTGAGAATTTCTCAGAAATGCCCAGTCTTGGCCCCACCCTGACCTATTCATTAAGAATCTCTTGGGGTAGGTTTCAGCGATGAGTTTTAACAAGTCCTCTAGGTGATTCTGGTGCACAGTCAAGTTTGAAGAAACCTGATCTACGAAGACCAATCAATTTTTACTGCTTTAACTGAATTGACTTGCTAAGTAAGCTGGACCAAAATAATGGTTGCATATCAAAAAGTTCTGAATTATTGAGAAATTTACCAACTATAAAGTAAGTTTCTCAGGAGGTCTAATTATCTTCTTATAAACTGGCACACCAGACCTGGAGTTAGAGGCCTGGAGCATTGACAAAAAGAAAGCAACAAAAAACTTAAAATTAAGGAAAAGAAAACCCACTGTGCCACAACCCATACCAAGGATTTTGATGTAACTAGTGTGGTATGCTGCCTATGCACCAGGCATCACCCCAGTAGATTTTAATGTGCAGCCATGATGGACTAATTGCCAAAAATACAAATTATGCCCCTCCTTGTACCCATACCCTTTGCAATGTGCTTTTGTTGTCCCTCCCATTAGAAGGAAGAATGACACTATCTTGAATGTGACCTTGGCACAGGTAGCAAACTTGACATAAGCAGAGACTTAGAAAGTATTTACACATGGGAATTTGCTCATTTGTACTTTTGGAATCTAAGACCCATGTAAACCAGCCTGGAGGATGAAACACCATGTTGAGAGAGGCCCCAGATGGCCCAGTTGTAACCATGATCATCAAAAACACAGCCAGTCCCAGCCCACTTGCTGATCATAAATGAGTGAGCAAGGTCAACCAAGATAAGTGAAACCTGAACCTAGAAATGACCTGCCACATTATGAGCTTAATAATGGGTGTTTGTTTTAAGCCACAGTCCTGGGGAGGCTGGTTAAGCAATCAGCGGCAGGTAGAAGATAATGCTTGAGGTCAATGAAATGATGACTCTTGAAAGGACAATCATCAAGCTGAGGAGATCGTTCCAGACAGACAGTTCCAGATAGTTTTGGGGTTGGTGTTGGCTCAGCTCACAACACCACTCTGGGTTTCCTCTGGGTTTCCTCCTTCTCTCCCTCAGGCAAGAATGTCCAGTTACTAGTACCTCCCACAAGGATCCTGATTCACGCAGACATCATTAAGGCAGAAGAAGAACTGGACCTTGATGAAAGCATAAAGTGGGGAAGACATTCAAAGAACACTCAACACAGATGTGAGTGCAAACTATTTTTAAAGGAGAATATTTGTGGTTAACCATCTGAGACAAAGCTGGCTTTCTGAATACCCAAGCAGGGAGGAAAGTTTATGAGATTTGTATATTGAATCATCACAAAAAAATTTTTGTATGTATAAGGCAGTGTATTTCTTGACCAGTAGGAAAGACCAATAGGAAATAAATAATGATTAAACATAATCCCTTGTCTATAATGGGTGATGGTTCCACTACTCTTCTGCCACTTGCACTGAACAAGCAGGATGACATTTTTACTACTGTGGAGGGATGCAGGGGGGTGTAGGTTTAATCTGACTCACATGTTGTCCTTAGTTTACTTTCTATCCTCATTTGACTTTACTCCCCTATCCCCTTCTAACTCTGTTATCTTATTGCTCTTGTTTCTAACTGAGCCTCCAATCTTCTTAACCTTAACTAACTTCTTTGTATTTTTTAGGTTCTTATCTTGGATTGAACTATTCCTAAAGTCCATACTAGTGGCTACATTAGTGGTCCATTTTCTCTTTGTATCCTTTCCATATTTGCTTTTATCATAATGATTTTCACTTGCATTAAGGTGATTCTATGAGCATCTTCAGAGTAGGAAATATGGCTTATCCATTGTTGCACATCATATGTTAGAGAAGAATTTGACTACAAGTGACAAGGGCATGACTAGCAGAGCCTTTAATAATGAAGGTTTGTTTGTTTCCTGCCCCCTCAGAGTTAAAAGGAATCTAGAGGTATGCTTGTAATGGCTCTTTGATTTGTATTGTTTCCATTGCTAAAGAAATTTGGTTCTTTCTATCTTCCTGCTTTAAGATGCTTAGGTCATGATTGATTTAACCCTATTATTATTATTATTATTATTATTAATTATTGAGGGCAACATGGCTGCTGTGCTTCTAGGTATCATACCTATAGCTAAGTCAGGACAAAGAGGATAAGGAAATACCAGCCAGGTTTATACTTTTATTCATGAAAAAGTCTTTCCAGAAATTGCCCAGAAGACTGTTTGGGTCTCATAATGTAGAAATGTGTCTTACTGTCTTCCCCTGCTGCAAGAGAGCAAAGTAGAAATAAGTGCAGAGTGCTTGTTATAGTATGTTGCATATTTGTTAGATAAATAAATGAGAGAATTGCATTTCAGATAAAAAAAGTTCAGATATTGAACTTCTCCCTTTAAGAGTCCTTGACTCTAACATCATGAAGACTACAAGGGTATTTAGCCAGGTGATTATCATGCCTGACTCATTTGTGACAATCCTAATAAAGACCATGGATTCATATATTTAATTTTTCATGGGATGTGGGTCAGCCATGTAGGTGTTGTAAATCATAGAATCCAACCATTCTATAGTCCAAATGAAGTACTGTGTAAAGAAGTTGAACCTGAGAAAGTTATCTCAACTTTAAGAAAACTTCTAAGGAAATTCATTTGGGGGTTTAAAATGTTCAACTGCCATCTTTTACTGACCCAAATTTGGAATTCACTGATAGGTGCAGGAATCAGTCTGGTAGAGATCAAAATAGGACTATTATGGCTGAAAACTATGAGTTCAAGAAAATGCCTTCTATCTACCATTCACTAGGGCTCATTGACTAGAACTTACATATATGAGTTACAGATACTTGGGGAAAGACCAGCCTCCCCCAGTTTATTAGCACTTTGTCCTAATAAACTTACATCATGGAAGAAATGAGAATGAATGCTCTTTGCTGGCAGGCAGATCCCACAGGGCAGGACCTGAGCCAAGTATACTCAGATTCTTCTGAACTCACCTGTTAGTTGAATCTTTGCTCCAGGGGAAGAATGCAGAAGGGGATTGAGAGAGGCCAGAAGTTTACTCTAGTAGGAATCTTTGCCTCCCCAGTAGACCAAAATATGAAAATACTCTTTTACCTCCTCATCTACTTATGCCAATCAGCCCTTTTCTCTAACATCTGCTGTTAAACTAGCCAGGTGTGAGGGATGTATATCTTTGGGGACTCCATGGTAACAGGGTAGAAAACTCAGTGGCAGATGGAATATATTTATCCAGAAAGTGTTTGCTAGTGGCACCTTGCAATAAGTAAATAATTGATGATGGTGGTGATGATGAAAATATGAGTAATGATTCTATGCAGGAAGTTACTTGAGAAACGAGGTAGGATGCATTTTATTTTGACTAAAAATTGAAATGGAATAAAAGTGAAAATGGAAAATCAAAACCAGAACCACTAAAAGATATAAATTAAGAGAAAGATAAAGAATGTGAGAGGATGTGATGAAAAACTTACTGGCCATGACAATTTGGTACTGACCTCTGCTTAGAGCAGAATTTCTCAGCTTTTTTTTCATTATTGCCTCCCTAAGAAAACTGTTTTAAGTCTTTTTCATACAAAAGTCACCTCATCTCCCCCCATGAAATTCTAATTCCACAAAAATACCGCATATCCGCTTACTTGCTGTAGCTCTTTGGGGGACCACTAGCCATTGTAACATCGAAGACTTTTTCACACCCCCCTCAAAGAACCAATTTTCTCACTTTGGGAGCATTATATCCCTAATAAGAGTGCATGTTTTAGGATAATTACACATATTCCACTCTATATCCTGGACCCATTCCTTCAGAAATTTTGGATTCCTTATAAAGAGACTTGAAACATGTGATCCAAGAGGAAATTAAGAGTTGTTTTAGTGAAATTATCAGGGTTTTTTTTAAACAATCCACTGTTATCCATCAAAATACTAACAGCCAGGTAGGTTTTATGTTTAATAATATTCAATCAATTGACACACCTTACCCTAGAAACCAACATTTCTTTATATTAGCACTTTACATAGAGGTACACTACTAAGTCAGGCAGGCAAGAAATCCTGAAATTAAAAAAAAAATTTTAGACTGAAGAAAGGCACTTGGACAATCAACCATACTTAGGTGATGAAGTCCCGTAAAAAGTCCAGACATCAAATCTCAGCCATGCACACCAACTCCCACTCCAGCCATGTGAAAACCTGCAGCTTCACAGAGATGCGTGGAGGATCCTGATGTGGTCC
>PVKM010026885.1:0-19097 GCA_004027735.1 Carollia perspicillata | reverse complement strand
GTGGTGGACATTTGGGCTCTTTCTTCCCTGATATGCAGATAGGGCAGGGAAGCATGCTCTATTTTCTAGGGCTTCTTTGCTTCTAGTTGTGACCCATTAACTAGTTTTCACCAATGACAACTGGTGAGTGGAAGCAATGTGCACTACTTTTGAGTGGGGGATTTTAAGATGAGAATCGCACTTCTACTCTTTTTGATCATCCATCAGAAATATACAGAGAACTCTGGGGCCACAGAGCGATGGAGACTCAAGATGGAAGGTTACCTGGCTCCCCGAACCATCATGGGGGGAGAAGCTGCTACTGACACTGAGTGAGTGAGAAGTAAATGTTTGTTAGGTTAAGTCACTGGAAATTTGGAGTTTGTTAGAGTGTCTAGCACTCTTCTGACTCAAAGATTCTCCAGCTTTAGGGTGCCGCAGAATCACCTGGAGGGCTTGCTAAGCACTCGTTGTTTGACTCCACCTTCAGAAGTGGAATCTAAGCAACAAAACAAACAATATAACCAGAGACATTGAAATAAAGGACAATCTAGGTTGGGAGGGTTGGGGTGGGTGGACTGGGATGGGAGTAAAAGGCAGAAAACTGTACTTGAACAACAATTAAAATTAAAAAAAAAATTTAAAAAAGGACAATCTGACAGTAACCAGAGAGGAAGTAAGAGGGGATAATAGGGGGAAAGGTGGGGAGGGATTTCAGAAAACACTATAAAGGACACATGGACAAAACCAAGGGAGGTGGAATCAGGGAAGGGAGGTGGGAGTGGCTGGGGTGGGGGGGAGGGGAAATGCAGACAACTGTACTCGAACAACAATAAAATTTAAAAATATGTTCTGTTTTAACAAGCTTCCTGGTGATGCTGATGTTGCTAATATGGGGATTACGCTTTCAAAATCACTGTCCTAACTAATACTATATCCATGGAGGAGTGGGAAAGTTTATGCCCTTAGGCTATATCACCAACTCAAAAGTGTGAAATTAAAATTAAGGCAATGTAACATTTACAGGAACTATTAGTGCTGCTCTATTGGCTGATTTTACCTAATATTGCCAGGTTCAATACAAAAATGGATATAGAAGAAAGAATTGAAAGTTACTAAGCTTAATATCAGAGGGACAATTTAACTGATACTGGCATCTCAAGTTTTATAATTATCCTGTCTTCCCTTCTGCTCTTCCAGGCCCCTGGGAGAGCACACAGTTGATTTATGACTCAGAGCTCTCAGCCTAGGTGGCTGTTGCATCAGCAGGAATAACGTGGAGCCTGGGTGACAGTGAGAAGCCAGGGTGTTCTCTGCATCTCAAAGGAGGTGAGGGCCACATGGGTCTCTTTCTGGCCCCTCCTTTAACAGACTGCCCCAAGATTTTATTGTCACTTAAAGCAAGAGTTTAAAGGATTTTTGCTGTCTCCATTGGAGAGTTTAGACAAGGTTGAAACGAATTCTTCACTTAGAAAAACTTGCTTCAGTTTTGGAAAGAGTTACTGTAGACCTTTCCAAATTGGACTTAAGTGCTTTTGAGGTACCTCATATAAATTAAGGCTTGGAATACTTCACAGAAATTGGTGATTTTATAGCTCCTCTCATCCAATGAGCTATTGTTAAATTACCATTCTGGATCCTTCCATGGACAGCTCCACTTCTTAAAATAGAGATCAGCTGTATTCTTGGACACCGGCATCAAAAACCAGGATCTGAAATTCTAGTTTCCAAATGGTTGCCTGTTTCTAACTACTATTTTCTACTTTCTAAGTTCTCTGATTTGTTTTAGAAGATATAATATATATTTATTCTCTAAAAATCTTCTGTGCTCTGTACCTGTACATAATGAATCCTGTTTTCATTTGCTTTTTGGATGCTAAATGGTGTCTGAGGGTACTCTAAATGTAAATATTTATTGATCTTCTCTCCCTTCCCCTGCCCCCCAAGCTATTCTATTATTTTAGAGAACAGTCGACCAATTACTTGCCTGAAGCAGTACTTGCCAGTCTGCCTACATTTTGAAAGCAGAATGTGGAAAAGAGGTGAGGGTCTCATTCAGTATGTCAAATTTAACTTATCCTGTTTATTTTCAGTAGGGTGCCTTCCCAACCCTAGTCCTCCCTGTGTTTGAAATGTCCGTGGTGCAGTTTCTCCACCAAATCAATCCTGTTTATGAACTGGAGATTGCCTGGGGATAGAACCCCTTCTGATACATATTTTCAAACAAACAGCTTCTTTTCATCCCTTTGCTTCTCTTGCTTTATTAGGGGAATGAGTTACCACTGTCTCCCAAGCTTTTCCAGGGTGCTGTGTTACGAAAGGCCTCATTTCTTGTTTGCATGTCTCTCAAACTCCATCATGTGCGCTTGGCATTCAGACTTCATTAGATCTTCTCTTCTGTCTGTATTTCATCTTCCAAGCTCTGTTTACTTTTGTTGGCAATTTATTTTTCTTTTTCTGTAGGTTGATTTAATGGTTGAATTGTGTCAGACAAAATTTCTGTTGCTGAAGTCCTAACTCAGTACCTCAGAATGTGATCTTATTGAAGACAGGGTCTTTACGGAGGTAATCAAGTTAAAATGAGGTAGTTATGTGAGCACTAGTGCAATATGACTAAGTATCTTCATGAAAAGAAGAAATTTGGACACAGAGGCAAATGTGTGTAGAGGGAATGCAATGTGAAGGGACATAGGGAAAAGACAGTAATCTATAAGACAAGGAAAGAAGCATAGGACAGATCCTTTGCTCTCAAGCCTCAAAAGGAGCTATTCTTTCCACAGCTTGATTTTGGACTTGCAGTCCCCAGAACTCTGGGGCAATGAGCTTCTGCTGTGCTAGCCCCTAGTCCGTGGCACTTTATGGCAACCCTACCTCCCAAACTAACAGAGTGACTTAACTTATTTTCCACCTTTATAATAGCATTTTAGAAAAGGTTAATACAGAGAAAACCTGTATTAACAAGAAGTTCTGAGAGGCATTTTATATGTATTTTACTTAATGTAGGTGCCAGTCCATAAATGATGACGTTTCTGTAAAAGATAGAGTGTGAATCTGAATTCAGGTGTGCTTGATTCAAACCTTAGGCTTTTGGCCGCTGCACTAAAAACCTCTCTGAGCTCAGTTGCCTTATCGTTAGAGAGTTATAATAAGAATCCTGTTTATGAATTTTAAAGGGGCAAAGTAAGTATCAGTGAAAGTGCTTGTTTATTGTCAGCTAAATCAGTGATAATTATATGGGTTGCTATTTAATATAGGAGAAAAGAAAGAAGGGCCGGTATTGAGCTCTTACTACAGGCTTTGCTTACATAGCCCAATTTGATTCTCAAAATAGCCCTACTGAGGATCATGTAATCATTATTATTTTAAGAACTCGAGCTCAGAAAATTGAATAATTTGTCTTGGATTATAATATAACTTCAGATAATGGAGGAGATAGGGTTCCAGGGAAAATTTGAAAGCCACCAAATCACGTGGACAGAAAGTGAACCAGCGCGACAGACACTCCAGAGATGGGCCCGGGGCGGGGTGGGGCGGTGGAACGGAAGTGGGGTGCTCCTTATGTTAAAATAGCTTCAGGACTCCTCTCTGGGTTTGTGGTGATTTCACTGATCTGATGAAATTCAGATTTAGGTACTTTGATATTCAATGTGTAACCCATGAATTCCTAACCTTAGCATTACCTGGAAGCAAAGTCTCTGACGTCACCCCAGACTTCCTGAGTCATAAACTGCTTTTTAACAATATTCTCTGGTGATTAATATGCACAATAAAGCTGAAGAAACACTAGAGCTAGGTGTCTAGAGGTCTGAATCAACATCCACTGAACCCCGTTCTGCAGGACATGGATCTCTTTTCTTTTGCTCATTGTTAGTTCTCAGTGGCTTCCTCTTTTCAGTAGGTCTGTCTCTGGCATTTTTCATTCATTATCTTACTCTCTTTTTTACCCAATTCCCTCAGTGGCCTACTCCTTCCTATCTGTGCATTGCTGCTCTTGAAAAAGTCCTTTACATGAGTACCCTCTGGGCTGCAGGCCTTTCTAGTCTCTCTTCTCACTTCATATTCTATTTCTCTGAGTGCTAACTATCATGAATAATTTAGGATCTCCCTTTCAGTTAACCACTTGCTGTGTATATGAAAGTTCCCGTTTCCTCAAACTCAGCAGTTAACTCTTCTTTATTAATGAAACTCCTCCTAGGGGAGAAATAACCCAGGGTTCTTTACTATGAGGAAAATTTAAAACAATTATTTACAAACTTGAACGAAACTCAATAACCCTATGTAAGTTCTCATACCTTTCCTTCTAATTCAGGGTGTGGAATACAGTACCTATGCCTTCAGTGTTTCTATAATTAATTATTGTTCCAAGTAGTGGAGCATTTATTGAATTCTTTTACTGGACAATGAGATGGGATGCGCCTTAATTTATTTTTTACTTCCTAGTGGATGTTTTTGCATTGCGTAAGTGAAAGGCCTTTTGTCTTCGTGTATAGCTATCCTTTCTGTGTGTCTTGAAACTATATGTCATATGCCACTCTATGTCCTCCATGCCATACAGAATCACTTCCCATAGGCTAATCATAGGTATTTTTTACAGAATGGTGGAGGTAAATTGTGTTTTAGGAGCCCACTCTTCTTCATATCAAAGGTAGTTCAATCCTGACAAAAGAAGTTCTATTTAGTGTAGGTTTTTGTTTGTATGTATTGTCTGGGAAAGTTACATGCACTCAGAGTAAACCTTCGAATCTTCTGGTGTTTAAAAGCCTTCACATTATTTTTTCTAAACAATAAAAAGACAATAATGATTGGGTTGAGAAAAAAATGAATGGACATACAAAAGGTCTTCAGGGATAGTAGAAGACTCATCTTATTTAACTAAAAAACATTATTTAGTGCTTTATCATGTTCTTCAGCCTGCCTCCAAAAGCAGTGCTTTACTTTTTTATTATTTTTTACACGTTTAAAATTTTTATTTATTTATTTTTTTAGAAAGGGGAAGGGAGGGAGAAAGAAAGGGAGAGAAACATCAATGTGTGGCTGTCTCTCACGTGCCCCCTACTGGGGACCTGACTTGCAACCCAGCCATTTGCCTTGATTGGGAATTGAACCAGTGACCCTTTGGTTTGCAGGCTGGCACTCAACCCACTGAGCCACACCAGCCAGGGCAGCAGTACTTTATTAATGGCATTAAAACCATATGGTATTTAAATTTCCCCCCTGTACAACCTTTCTGAGTTCAGTTCCTGTGCCTTATATACAGTGGATTGAAAATTGTGTAAGAAAAGACCTGGAACCCACAGAACAAAGTTGAAGATTTATGAGGCTTTGCAATCCTTTGAAAAAAATAATCAGGTATTTGTGAAACAGCATAAAGTTTTACTTTGCTGCTCTTCTCCAAAGTTTGTTTTAGAAAATTACATTTTGAAAATTCAGTTCAAAAACAAAATCCTTTCTCTTTGAAATTGTATATTGAAACCTGGCACAGTTTCATCAAATACCAGACGAAGGCACAGAAAGAAGAGGTTGGATTTGGCAGAAATAGAGTCCATACAAAGAAGTCCTCGCCTTAGGGTCTTGGTTGGGGGATTTGATTCCCTGAACCTGTCTTTAAGCAAAATTATGAGCTCCTAAAATCTGTAAGGTTATAACACATCCATCATCATATTCTCCCCTTTTCGATCTTTCTTAGACCCTTCTGCCTAGTACTTGCATTCTCTGTTCTCCATCTATTGATTCTAGACCTCATTCTCTCCTTCTGCGTCAGCACTTTCCCTGCTTTGGGATGGCTTGACTTCATCCAGAATCCAAATAAGAGAATCAGTTTTAACTTTGTGCAAAACACAGCCAGATTTCTTTCCAGGCTAAAATTTCACATTTCCTACAGAGAGTATAACTCTTCTGAGAAAGACTCTGACACTTTGCTACTGGTGGAATTATGAAATTTTGTGAATTTGCCACAGGCAAACAGCAAAGCTTGCTGTTTCTGCAGAGCCTAAGTGTCTCTGTTTTTTTTTACAGTCAAAAACTAATGTTCACAATACTTTTCTGTTTAAAAAAAAAGCCTGCATTTTTTGTCATTAAGGAGTTGCAAATTTTTCTTAAACAGCAAAACTTTTGGAAGACCCTTTAGAAATGTCCCTATCCTTTCTCTCTGACGTGCAAGGCAACAGGCAGAATAGATTTCCTTCTACATTTCCTGAGCACCTGCTCATTGCAAGGCGACAGTCTCAGTGGACATTATGTCTTAAACTCCCCCATGCCGGTTACTGATTCTGCTTGGAAGAATGGTTCATGTGTTTTCCTGAATTCTCTTTCTAGCCTGGTAGTCCTGAAATTTTTTAAAAATCTTTTTTAAGAATTATGAAAAATGCTATAAATGACCTGGTAACTTTAGAGCCAGCTAAAGTATGGTCAGACCTTGGAGATGGTTGCTTTTTAACACTGGTGTTTGTGAGAGTCTTAGGGCACCTTGGAACACCCAGCAAAAGTTCAAGCCATGGATTATTGCTGGGTCCTAAAAGGTGCCATACGCCCTTTGAAAAATCTCCCTTCCCAGACACACTCATCACAAGCTCCAAAACATTGGTTAGGCATAGGTTTTACATAAAGTTTAGGTTTAGCTTTATATTAAGCAGCATAGCCTGCTTTCTCACCCCCACCAAATATTTCTCTGCTTAATCTTTCCTTCATTCCAATTTGAAATAAGGTTTACAATGCAAATACCATGGGAAGAGGTACTATAAAATATGAGTGATTGAATTAAGGAAGAGCTATTATTTATTGGGATCACCCTGTGCAAGGCTACTTTCCAGTCATTCCTTCAATCCTCATAACAAGTCTCTGCAATGGGTATGATTACCCATCACCCCATTTCAGATAAGAAGTTAACTAACTTGCTCCAAATCACACATGGAGGCACAGCTGGGGTTCAAATACAAGCCTTCTGGTGTACATTGTAGTACTAGTGCTTCTAAATGATGACTGTATTTTCACTGTAGTGTAAATGAGTTATAAATATTTTGCAATCTAATTTTGAAGATTTTGAATAGGGAAGAAGCCAAAAGAATGTGGCAACTACATTACCCAAAGGAGGGAGAGGCATAATCAAGAGGAAAAGGTCCAGGAACGAAAGGTTTTCTGGTTGGCATTGTTCACTAGAATGACCCTGGGCATAAGACCAAGCGTTGTTTCTTCCATGTTAGGAACAATTGCCAATTATCCAGGCGAATAGACCAATGGCATAGCAAACTCAATAGAAATGATTAGTACCCACATTTATTCCCTTTTCTAGAATTCTTTACTCACATATCGTGTCTTCTAGAAGAATCAAAAATGACAAAAATGCCTTTCTGGTGAGACGTTGTCTATCATGACAGCGCAATGTCCAAATGGGAAGACAAAAGAAACGTTAGATCTGCCACTGATTCTAAAACTCATTTGTCATGCCAATGGACAGAAACTCTCATAACTGATGTTGAAAAATTATTTGTAGTTGAATTATAACTCATTGGTGGGAGAATTTTTAAAGAATTTTAGTGTTTTGTATTGATGCGAAGGGTGAGATCCCGCAGTGGCTCTGTTTGGTGTCCGTCCTCAGATGAGGCAGGTCCATCTCATCCTTCATCTTGCACCTTCTGCATTTTCCACCTCGCACCCACCACTGGCAAATTTCCTATCTTTGAGCAGCACTGCTCTCATCAAAGCTACTATTTGACAACGCAGTTCTCTGCTGATATTCTTGGAAGCGGTTTGAACAATGTTTGTGCAGCTGTACCATGTGTTTTCCCATCAAGACAGGCTAGGGAATATGCTAATGAGCTTTCCACACAAATCCAGAGAACATGCCCAGGTAAAGATCATGTGGCTTGAACTTCTGTTTTCACTTCTTTCTGACCTAACTTCTTTAACCGGGCAAAACTGTCAATTTCAGTACTGTCAATGTCAGCAATATACTTCCTTTGCTTTTTGGATTTTATTTTCAAGAATTTTGCCAGAGGCAATTAAGGCAGAGCTTCGTTTTGGAAACACTGCAGAGTTCTGGCCAAGTTTTGCAGGATGAGAGTGCCAGGCACGGAGTCACCAATCAAATTTGTTTATAATGAAAAATAACAATTAGGCATACAAAATGCTCTTGAGAGGAGTGCCTGCCACATACCCACCAGGTAGAATATAGCAGAGCTCACACACCAGCCCGGAGGGACTTCAAGTCTCCCTGCACCTGTGTGTTTACTGAAACGGGGGAAAAACAGAGAGACTGTGGCTAAGGATGAGCACTAGGTCAGGCGATGAGAGAGTGTGACTGAGGGACACTGGGGCAGGAGGTAGAAAGTCACTAACCACTGAGGTTTTAGAGGACTGACTTGAGAACTAACTGTGAGAGGTATCAGCCTGAAGAAAACGGAAACACCAGCGTCACTGCTGGTGATGGAGGGGAGAGGGTGAGGCTCCTCCCACAGAAGGACATGAGGCAAAGTTGTAACATCACCTCCAAGGCTGTTTAGGATGTATAGTCAAACCTTGGTTCTTGAATGTCTCTCACCTTGAACAATTCGGTTCTTGACCAAAAAATGTCTTGGTTGTCAAGCAAAACTTCAGTTTTCCACCCAACAACCCTTTTATGCTGATACCTTATGATCAGTCACACATCTCTCAGGCTATAACAGAGAGAATGCACAAGTATCAGTATGATTCAGTTTTCAAACAACTTGCTTTTCCAGCAGGCTTCTGCAACGAGTTAAGTTTGAGAACCCAGATTACACTAATGACATCTTTTTAAACTCCACCGTAAAACCAAAACTATTTGGTATGGCATAGCCCACGAGACTCTTTAAAATGTTTGGCATGCCTGCCCATCTCGTCTTTTCGTGTTCCTCTGGTCTCGTCTTGTCCCCCTGACACGAGCCCTGTGTTCCAGGCGTGCTAAACGGTGTCCTCTGCTTGGAATGCCCTTTGCATCTCCCACTTTTTCTAATACTTCCTCTCAGTGTGCACACCTCCCTTGTTCTTGGTAGCATTTCAATATTAAACTTAATTGTCTTTTCCTCTGGAGAAACTTCCCGGATCTACATTGACCAATCCTTTGGGTTTTCCATAGTTCCTGTGGTAGATGCTGCTAGTTGTGTACCAAATTGAACTTCTCCACTTCTTCCTCATTTATTAGAACTCATCATGGCAAAACTAAAACCTTTATCTTCCTATACTACCTTGCTGATGGGTGACTGACACATGGCTGGGAACTGAAATGTAGAAGTTTCTAGACAGAGCTTCTGGAAGAACTTTTATTTTTTGTGAATTGAAGTATAGACAACATATAATATTATGTTAGTTTCAGGTGTGCAACATAGTGATTCTACATTTATATGCCTTATGGCGTAATTACCACAATAAGTCTAGTAACCATTTGTTGCCATATAAAGTTGCTATGATATTCTTGACTATATCATCTGTGCTGTGCTTCACATCCTCTTTTTTTATTTTTTAACAGGAAGTCTGTACCTTTTATTCCCCTTCACCTTTTCCATTTACATCCCCCCACCCCCCTCCTCTCTGGTAACCATTAGTTTGTTCTCTGTATCTATGATTCCGCTTTGTTTTGTTTTTCAGGTTCCAAATACAAGTCAAATTACATGGTATGTGTCTTTTTCTGTCACATTGGACAGACACCATTTACTCTTAGGACACAGTCATGAAGGGCATGTTTGTGGGATTAGTGAGAAGATCCATTTTCAATGAGCCTCTTAGCAGGTCATTGTTTTCTTTCAAGTTCAAACTCAGGGAGGGCACATTGAGCAATTGCAACCCCCAGAGCCACAGGTAGGTCTCCATGGTGAGCGCCCACACAGAGGGATTTCAGCTAAGAGGCATAGTCCCCTCACTGCCCAGGCATTTTCTTATGAACTACTCAATAACCGAAGATTGCACCTTGAGGACACTCATAAACAAAGACTTGGATGTAGTAAAAGAGGTCCCAACACAAGAAACTGGCATCTGAACAAAGATCAGAGCTCACTTGGGACAAGAATAATGAGTAACACACAAGTTGTATCAATATAGAGACAGTTACTCTGGCCATGGTCCTTGAGTACTGATGAGTTACGATCTGATGTTTGAATCTATTTTCAAGCTTCTTAGGCCACTGTATATGAAGTGCCTATAATTAGCCTTACATTTCTCATTGCAGAATGAGAGATTGTCATTTTCAAGAAAGCCTTCAGTTATATTTGAAAAATTACTCTAGGTTCTTTGTCGACGTCTGGACCAGGTGGCTGCTGCATGGTAATTAGCACCAACATACAAGTGCCTAGAGTGGATCAGGTGAAGAGGCCATCATGCACAAATTAATGAAGCCCAGTTCTTCTACATATATGCTATAAACTAATAAAAACATTATTGAGATTTGTTTATTTATCTTGTAATCATTACTCTTGGTGAGCAGGACCACGTGTAATAATGCATAATAGCTCTGAAACTTTGTAGTATTCCTGAATGAAATTGTTGGATGATTTCCTATTTGCAGAGGTACTTGACACATGATTCATTGCTTTATTCAGAACTAGAATTTTATTGTCCCCAATGGGGTGCAAAAATCTAAGAGACAGTGATCAATGGCAATCTTTTCCGGTGTGCTTTGCTTGTCATTTCCCCTTGGCTGTCTGTGATGGATCACATTTTAAAGGTTATGATATTAATGAGCCGGGGCAAGGAAAAACTGAGTCGCACATGTTTGTGTGTACATTCGGATGGACATCATCCTTTCTTATACGCAGTATTACTAAAGATCATATAGTGTAGCTCTGATGACAGAGTGATTGATTTTATCTTTCTGTGGAGAAAATAGCCATCATTCTTGAAGGTGAGAAGGATATCTGATGGTTACAAGTTTAGAGCTGAAAAATTACACGCTTATTTTGGAGTGCTTTAGACAGTTATTAATTTTTACACAGTTATGCAAATAATGAAATGGGTTTTCCTGGTTAGTTCCACTGTGTTTTAGAGGAAATAATAGAGCATTTAGACCCATCCCTGCCAGAGTGTCGTTGGTTCATTCTCTCAAGAGATGTGGCAGACCCAGCAGTCCAATCGCATGGGCCCTGCAATACCTGCCTGTGCTTCTCTTTCTGGCTCCCACCCATCTGGCAGAGGTCCCCAGGCGCCAGTGCTGCTGCCTTGGAACTCTCTGGGGACTCAGACACTCTGCTCTCAAGTGCATCCCTTTTTGCTGTATTTCTCTTTAGGCAAAACTTTTGCACCACCTCCCCCTTTTGCAAATGCCTCCTTTATTTTTATTCTTGCCCCTTCGGGGTGGCTTATGATGTCTTAATTAATGTTTTTATCTAGTCACTATTGTGACTGTTTTCGAGGACAATGGTAAGAGGGGAACTTTATAAGTAAAGTGATTATTCCCTCAAAATCAAACCAGGCAGGATTTAGCCTCCCTCGTGGCGTTCTGTCGCTCCCATGGATGCACCCCCACCCAGCTGAAATCTGCATCCTCACCATCTCCTTGCAAGTGTGTAGGAGGGGTCGAATCACATAACCTGTTTACTTGAGCTGGTTGACATTGTCGGGATGCTGGTGGGTGGCATCACAGCTGCTGTTTGGAAGCTGCCTCAGCAGGGAGGCAACCTCACAAAAGGGTAAGAAACAAACTGTACTGAAGTGGGAGAAAAATGGGACAACCGAAAGAACTATTCAGCGCCAGACACAACCACAGAACCTGGACTGTGTCACCGACAAGCCACCTCATTTGGAGGGTGTCTGGGGATAATATGGCCTCATGATTTTCTTTAATTTCTGCCACAGCAAGCTTTCAAATGGTACCAGAAAAAGGGGATGCAGGCAGAATAGTTTTATGGCCTCTCTGCTCCCTGACAAACGTACTTAGTGTCTTGTGCCTCCCTTGCACCACGATAAACGCTCCAAGCCTGACAGGGCTCTGGGGCTGCAAATACTGGATGTGGAAGCTGCATTTCGAGAGATCGTCGTATTTACTTTGCTTTATTTTAGAGCCGTGAAAATAATCTCAGCATCAGCAATCATCACTTAGAGGAGGCAGCAGAATTACGTCATTGAATGTTTGCTACATAATTGACTTTGTTTTTAATTACAAAGACGGGTCCTGTGGCAGGGAAGTAACTGTCACTGCAGTGCCCCCTTCACTGAGTTCTGCCATTTTTGGCAAACACTACGTCCAGTACAAAAGCTCTGGCAGGGTTATTAATCATGTTTGTCGAGCAAGCTACAATAATCTGCTGCCTGGATACAAAGCCAAGTATGGAGTTGCCGGCAGGATGTGATGATAAAATACTTGATACCTCTCACTCTCAGACTTTGCTCCTGCTAGGGATTAATTTTTTTCATCTCCATTTAATTAAAGGGTATAAAAATAAAAGGAAATGATTTCAATGCTGTCTCATGCTCTCAGCCTTCACGTTCTTGGTTACAAAGGAATAGACAACATGAAAGCTGACAGTGATGTTTGAATGTAGGGCACATGGGCTGTGGGCTCTTATAGACAAGTAAATGGAGACCTTCACTTTCACATCCAGCATTTTCCTTGTACTTTCTATGTCCTTTTCAAGGGGGCTCCTGCTGTTCCACCAAACTCTGCTAACTGAATTGGAAGAGAAGAGTTACCACTTACTCATAGACCATTAGAGATGGCCCTCAAAGTCAAAGTTCCTACCTGCCCTTATCTTTGGGAAAGCTCTGTCATCTGATTAGCTGCTATAAATTCCATGGGATCAAAGACTGAATAAGGATCATCAGTTAAGTTACTTTAAGAACTGAGGTTTTTTTTAGCTTTTACCCAAGGATATATTTATTGATTTGGGAGAGAGAGAAAGAGAAAGAGAGAGAGAAATGTGGATGTGAGAGAGAAACATTGACCGGTTGCCTCTTGTACGTACGCCTACTGGAGATTTAACCCACAACCTAGGTATGTACCCTGATTGGGGATCAAACCCGCAAACTTTTGGTGTACGAGACAACATTCCAACCAACTGAGCCATGCAGCCAGGGCAAGGACTGAGTGTTTGAGAGGTCTTTCCCCTTAGCTAGAAAGGCCTTTCCTCCTATGAACTTGCCTTACATGTTTCATAGCATTAAAAGGGTTGCTTCTTTCATCAGAAGTCCTCTTTCTCAAAGTATGTTCTTTGGAAGATTGAGTCTGTAGGTATAAAGGGCTGAATGGTAAAGAAGTTTGGAAAATGATGAATGAAAAACGCTTTTAGAATCTTTAATGTGCTATCTAGCATTCTGAATCTTCAAAAGAGAGATAAGAGTATCTCATGAGACAGGGTGTATTTTATAGGTCACACTTCAGATAAAATTGTTCTACAGAATGAGTGGTGTGAAGCCTTAAAACATCTTTCCTCTTGCTCCCTATGATCCAAGAATTTTAATTCTTTCTAGAATTGAAGCTTCTACTCTTTTCTCTTACCTTCATTTATAGCTTCAATGTCTTATTTTTATCTGTAATTAAATGTCTAATGAGGTAGTCCTTGACTCATGTAATCTAGAGAATGAGACACACTGCTTTTCTGGCTGCCCAGCCTCTGAATCCTCCTACTGACTTTGGGGAATCTCCCATTGCATGCCTGTGAGTAAGAGGCCAGAAAAACCTCTCTTGTTCCACGTCAGAAAGGTATGGGCATTTGACCAAAGCTTAGCCATCGGGATGTTTCTACTTCGGCAGGGTGAATCTTGAATGTGTAGCTTATGGATAAAGGACGTGTCAGATTGGAACCAGGGCAGCATCTTACCATGACAGTACTGTAACATCCCCAGTAGTGACCAATCTCTGCTTCCTGCTGGGTCATCCTGAATCTTAGTACATACCCTTACTGAAAGGGTATATATTTGCCCTGGCTGGTGTAGCTCAGTGGATTGAGCACAGGCCTGTGAACCAAAAGATCGAAGTTTGATTCCCAGTCAGGGCACATGCCTGGGTTGCAGGCCGGTTCCCAGCAGGGGACTCATGAGAGGCAACCATACGTTAATATTTCTCTCCCTCTCTCCTTCCCTTCCCCTCTAAAGATAAATAAATAAAATCCTTTTAAAAAAAGGGTATGTATTAAGATTTTCAATAAATACCTTTTTTTTATTCAGATGACAGAGTACTTTCTGTCACATAAAAGCAAAAGCTGACTGGTTGAGCAACTCAAACTAGCTATAAATATTTGACATCTTTGTTCTAGACAAATACAGTAGAAAAAGGTACCATTTTGTATTAATGCCCTGACTTTTTAAAAGGAGAATGAGTCCATTGAGCTCTCTTAGCCAGAGTATATATGAAGACTGTGTCATGTTTCCTGCTCATTCATTTTGTTCCGAGTCTTGAATCTCAACTAGAAAAAGCCAATAACTCTAGCACAAAATCCTCCTATTCTCAATTTAGCAAAAAATCTACACATTAGGAAAAGAAGAGACTATGTACGACGTATAGATTAATGTGTATGCCTATGGTTGGTTTATGTTCTGGGCAGAGGCAACAGAGCAGAGTGGTCTGAGGCAGAGGACCTGGATTCCATGCCCAGTTCTCTCGTCGTCTTAGCCAGGTTACTTCTCTGTGTGAAGGAGAGAGGGTTTGACAATGAGCTCGTTATTTTAGCAATGTTGGAATTTTTATAGCCAAATAAAAGTTCACTGGTATTGTGGAGTTTTAGGCAAACTAAAGCTTAGTTTCTTGAAAATGAAATAAAATGTGTAAACTAAATGAAAAATTAAAGATGATACAGAGCTTCATTACTAAAAGGAGAGGTAGATCATGTGAGTGGTCTGCAAATTGAATTCTGCTGAGCCCTGTGGTTCTCGGGTGACATCTCAGGGGCAGCTTGGGAATGGGGGTGAGAGGTTGGATTTCGGGCAAGCTTTCAGATGCACCCCACAACTTCAAGCAAGCCAGCTTTTCTTATTACATTGTATTTGGATATTGAGACTCTTATTAAAGCTTTATTTAAGCAAAATCTAGAAAACTAGTAAATGGGTGGATCCCTAAGGCCTTCTCTGGGATGTAGTGTTGTAAGTCTGTATTAGCAAAGCATCCTCAATGACACTTCTTAAAGCATTAATTTCTTCCATTCTTTCCATCGTGGTTTCTGCTCTCTTTGCTCACACATGGAAAAAACAATACTTTCTGAAGCTATAAAACACTGTTCCACTGTGTTCACGTCTTTCCTGGGTTTTAGGTTCTGCCCTTTCTAAATGTACTCCTATATTGCAAACATACGTTCAAAACCCAAATTAATTTTTAAGAAGTATTTATTAAGCACCCTCATGTACTGGGTGCTAAATTGATACTTTCTCAAACCTGGAACTGGGGAGTCATACCTGTAAGAAACTCACCTCCAATAGTTGGCTATTTTTTTCCTAACATGCCGTGATGGCTGAACGTCTCTTCACCTGCCATCCTTCTCTACCTGGCCCTGTCCTGGTCCTCTCAGCCCCACCACCAGCCTCACAAGTTGGTTTTCAGAGATCAGTTCACTGTTTCATTGAACATCAGTGCACAAATACTCCAGGTTTAGCTTCATTGTCTCCTCCTCACAACAGCCTGCCTTGATCTCCCAGGATATGTACTTTACCTTTGTATCCCCTAGCGCTGATGCAACCCCTTCTGCAGGCATTTATCCTACTTACAAGTATGTCTGGCTCTTCCTGTCCAGACTGTAAGTTCTCTGAGGGCAGAGACTATGCATATCAGGAGCGTGGCACTTCCCTAGCAATTAGAACAGGGGAGCCTAATAGCACGTACTTCTTAAATATTTGCTGGGCATTTGCTTCCTCTCCCTCTAAGTCCCAGAAACTCATATTGGAAGTGGAAAACAAAGTTGGAACTAAACTTGCCTAGTATCATACACTCTCTGGAGTTTGTTAGCTGTTGATTTTGTTATTATACTGAAGGCCAGATGGACATCGGCAAGAGGCTTTATTGCAGGCATTAAAAAAAGAGTTGCTGCATAATCAGCCCTGAGCAAATGTCTCCGTCAGTGCCTGTGCTGTGGTAGTGCACAGCCTCTCTTCAAATCCAGTCAACAGGCTTGTCTGCCTTGTTCCTCCAAAACCTAGACTCACACAGTTCTGTGGCCATTACCTCTTGTCCAGTCCTCCCATGTCACAGAGGAGATCGGAGTTCTGGAGAAGTTCAATGACTGGTCCGAGGTTACACACATAGGCCATTCAATCCGGAGCTAATGACTTCAATCCAGATTTAGTGATTCCAGTATACTGTCCGTCCTCCACCCTGCTGAAGCCTATGGCTAGTTTCTGAGGGAGGGTTTCTTCAAAAGTACTTCACCAGTAGTAAGTGGCTGCTCCCTGAGGGCAGGCTGGGTCGCTGAGTAGCATTAGTTAAGTCTTGCTGCAGAAGACTAAGTTTTGTCAGTATTCACGTAAAGAATACCTTATGGCCCTGGCTGGTGTGACTCAGTGGATTGAGTGCAGGCCTGTGAAGCAAGGGGTCACTGGTTCAATTCCCAGTCAGGGCACATGCCTGGGTTGTGGGCCAGGTTCCCCAGTAGGGGGCATGTGAGAGGCAACCACACATTGATGTTTCTCTCCCTCTTTTTTTCTCTCCCTTCCCTTCTAAAAACAAGTAAATAAAATCTTAAAAAAAAAAAGAATGCCATTATGCTAGTTCCATTTTAGCTTTAGATGATCACTGTTACAAATTTCATTATGTGGCAAGCATAAAGGAGGACTCCTTCCTTCCCCCTCCAATGGGATATGATAATGAACAACCACCAAATTTTAAGTTAAACAAAACAATGAAAATGTGTCCCAGGTGAAATTTTTACAAGACCTAGCCCAAGACCTATACATGGCTCTTTTTAATTCTGTATCAGGGTTAATAGACTTTTATGTCTTTATTTTTTTAAGTCTGAAACAGTTTTATATTTTTTACTTAAATTTTTTTACTTCTATTTATTTATTTATTTATTTATTTTTTAAATACTTTACAGTTCCAGGATAAATACATATGTTTTCAAAAACTACATTTTGAAAGGTACTTATTATCTGTTGAGAAATTTAATATAAAACAGGGAATACAAAGACTAGTATTAGATTTCAGTACTGTTACTCTTCAGCTGTGTCACAATCTCTTAATTAATCCTTTTTGGTTTGGTTTCTGAGAAAAAAGCCAGAAGAGTGGAAACTCATCAGCTCCTCCCCACACCCTGAGGGTCTGTTCTGAGTCCAGGATCAACAGGAGTAGCTACTGTGAGATTTGTGACCTCTACGTGAATTGCATCTGGAGCAGAAAAAAGCCATCACTAGATTTTATGAAAATAATAGCTTTTTTCCCCAGTTACAATTTAATCTACTGATGGTGTGATTTTCTTTGATTCAGAATAAGGGGTTATTTTCTGTAGCAGTTCTAGTCTAATTTCAGGGCAACCCCAAATACTTTGTCTTACTTATCAAAAAGTATCTCCTTACCTCATAACATTTGATATTTCTTAAACATAAACTTATTTTATAATTAAAAATAGAGTTGTAAGTACAGATACTCTAAGACTGGTAAGACATTGACAAATTCAAGGTGTAAATGGAGATCTATTTTCACACAAGCAGTATGATGTAGGCAGGCAGAGCACAGGAGCCTCAAAACCGTTGACTGTGGTTCTGAATTCTGCCTGCACTTTCTGCAGTGTGACCTGTTATCTAGCTGCCTCTTCCTTATACCCATGGTTCAGTGGATTGGCTCAGGAGGTTCAGAACTGTCTTTACTATGTCTTCCTCCTGCTTTCAACCCTCTGATGGAACTGCTGCACTAGAACATAAAGTGCCCCAGTGGGAACGAGGGAAAACAAATCAGTCCCGTGCTCCCAAGTCTGTAGTTGCTCTTTATTGTCTATGCAGAATACAGTTCAAGTGCAGCGGCTTGGTTGTCAAAACTGGAGTATTCCTCAGGGCTCAGCGAACCTGGTCAGTCATTCTGCTGTCAGTTGAGTGGGGGTATATGGACTTCCCAAGGCTGGGCAGTGATTAGAGGTGGAGGGAGGGGAAGGAGAAGAGCAAATGTGTCGGGAGAATCTTCTCTCTGCCAGATGCACTACACCCGTTGTCTATTGGATGTTCACAGCAGCTGTATCTTTATGTCCATTCGCAGTGGAGGGACTGAGTCTCAGTGAAGGTAAGCAATGTGTTAACACAGCTCATAAGAACAGAGATTCAAATGTGGATCAATTTGATCAATCCATCATGAAGAAAGCTACTGCTAGCTGAAGTCAAAAGATCTTTAAACCAGATTTAGGAAATTAGCACAAATCTGTCCCTCCATGATCCAGTTTAAGTGCTCTTTTTATAATTCCTTCCCAACTTTTCATCTGTTCTTATTCGTTTTTACTTGCTTTTATCTATGTGACATGTTTAAAGGATCAGGATGATAGCAGGATTGGTGTGTGTTGAGATTTGCTTGACGGTACAACCCTTGGGAATAGTTTATAGCAGACCTCCTACCATGTCATCCCAAATACACCCATTTTTTTTACTTCCTATCCTGTCCCTACAGGACCTTTCTACTTTTGCTTGCTGCCCTGTTCATTCTTCACAATGCTTGCCTCAACAATGCTTTAGGGTAGCCATTTTCAACAACTGTGTTGCAAGAATTTTTAAAATGTGCAATACCTGACCATTTAGTAAGGGGCACTGACCTCTTTTCCTTTAGACTGTCAAATAAAAAAATGACAACAGCCAACACAACAATAGCAGTCTGATGTGGATGAATCAAGATTTTACCGACTTTTTGTCAGATTGGCAAAAAAATATTTTTGATGTGCTGCAGAATTTTAGTAATTAGTTTATGTGTGCCATGAGATGAAAAATGTTGAAAATTTCTGCTTGAGAGGATCAGAGTACTAATGCCACCAAAGCGAGCAGTGTCTGTTCTGTCTCCCTTTGAGCCTATGACCTAGAAAAGGGTGTGGCACAGGCAACAATACACATGGAATTAGAAGTAGATGGATGGATGTCCCATCTGAAATGCAGTTTCCTTTCTCCTCTACCTGGACAAAGTTTAGCCAACTTGAAGACCCAGCTTTTAACCTTTCTTTTATGAAGCTTTTCCATATTCTATACAGACATTTGCTCCTAATGAATTCATCTTTTCTGAACTCAGC
>PVKM010026884.1:0-19090 GCA_004027735.1 Carollia perspicillata | reverse complement strand
GTTTTAGGTGTGGATGTTAATAACTGTGAGTTTGCTGTCCTTTTACTGTTCATATTTTTATCTTCTCATATTCTTCTTATCCCTAGAACTTCATATGTAATGTCTTTTAGGAAATATATATATATTTAATAATATTTTTAAAAAGCCTTTGTTTGTTTTTTAGAGAGAGGGGAAAGGAGGGAGAAAGAGAGGGAGAGAAACATCGATGTACCAGAGAAACATCTATTGGTTGCCTCTTGCATGTACCCTAATTGGAGACCTGACTGGGGAACTTTGCCCACAACCCAGGCATGTGCCCTGACTGGGAATCAAACTGGCAACCTTTCAGTTTACAGGCTGGCACTCAATCCACTGAGCCACACCAGCCAGGGCTAAGTAATATTTTTTTTAAAAAATTTATTTATTTTAGGGAGAGAGAGGAAAGGAGAAAGAGAGAGAAATACTGATTTGTTGTACCACTTATTTATGCATTCAGTTGGTTGCTCCTTGTATGTGTCCTGGCAGGAGATCCAACCCATGACCTTGGTGTATTGGGATGACACTCTAAGTAGCTGAGCAACCTGGCCAGGGCTTGAAAAATGTTTTAAAATTAGTGTTTTATAATAGTGATTCTTAACTGACGCTCAACTGGCCTGACTCTACCTCAGAGTTTCTGAACCAGAATTTCCATTAGTAGGGTCTGAGTATCTGTTTTTGTTTCCACAAAGTGAAAACATTATAAATTTGTTTTAATTTTCATATAATTTGCCTTTTAAATTAAAAGGCATTGTTTTAGGAGAAAAGAATTGTTTTCCAAATGCCGAAGAAAAATCATATTAAAATTTATCTTACAAAAAGTAAGTTTTTTATCTAGCACTGTTAGTCACTGTCCTAAGCAATTTATGTATGAGGGAAGGATTAAGTACATATTTTGTAAGTGAGAAAACTGAGGATTACAAAGAAGATGTAATTTGCCCAAGGCCACACAACTAGGCAGTGAGGTGCTCGACTAGGAATTCAGGTGTGACTCTGAAGCCTAGTCTCCCCCCACCCCTGTGTTAGATCTTCAGAGAACTGCGGGAAGCACCAGAATGAAATGTGAAAAGGAGAGCCACTTAACATAGCTTTGTGCTGGTTACTCTGAGCAGTGTTTTATGCCGTAACTTTGTGAGTCTGTCCTTGTAGCCACTGACTTGAGCGTTAGCTGGTAATTCTTGCCTAGTCTACTGGGAACGTTTCTTGAGGCCCCATCTCTCTTATTTACCGTACCAGTGAAAGAGCATGGGCACAAAGATAAATGACCCATCTCTGTTCTCAGGGGACTCTGAATCAGATGACTGTAGTGCAAGGCATATTGTGACAAGTACCTTGAGCTTGCGTGGGCGACACTTTGTAGCAAAGAGGGGTGGATTTCTCCAGCTGTAGATTGACCAAAGTCTCGGACCAGGTACTGAAGTCTCAGAGGCTTCTTTCAGCTTGACATTGCATCTTCTTGCTGTTAACTTTTCATTCACTCAGATCTTCTCCGCACTTACCACACGCATTTCTTTATAGAAACATTCGACTCTTAGCTGTTTTCTATTTTTGATCTCCCAGGATGGGCCACTTTTCTGTTCTCCTCCCCCTTTTTAATCTTCAGAACCAAAATTTATTTGTATTTTTATAAATATATTTATTTGTATATATTTTAGATATTGATTAATGTTCCACAGAATGCCAGTTGAAATTTATGTTTTGTCACGATGATAGAGATGAAGAGAAGGGAGGTATCGGCAATGAAATGATTACCAACTGTGGTGGTTGTCCCCATAAAGAAGAAAACTCTAATGTGGATTAAAGTTTACAGGCAAAAGAAGTGTTTTCTTTCTGTTGGGTACTATTTATTTTTTATTTCAAACTAGTTTTAGGGAGCATAACAGAGAATAATGTAGTGCTAATTATGAACTTACCAGCCAGCTTTTGCTTCTCTTAATATTTTGATGTACTTGCTTCAGATTCTTACTGTGCTGTATGTACCCCTCCCTAAGCCTACTCCCTTCCTAGTTTCTCCATAGGTGAATTGCTGTCTTACCTTTGGTTGGTTTTCCATTCATGTTTTCATGCTTTTGCTATGTATGTGTGTATCTATATACAGCATTGTTTTTGCATTTGAAAATGTTCTTATGCATATATGTCCTTCTACAGATAGCTTTTTTTTTCTTAGTATCAAGTTTTGAGATCTATCCTTGTCAGTGCAAAAATGCTATCCACTTAGCATTTTTAGCTACCGAACAGAGTTCCATCACGTGAGTGTGCAGCAGTAACCCCTTACCCGTGGTTTCTCTGTTCATAGTTTCAGTTGCCTGCAGTCAACTACAGTCTGAAATATTATGTGGAAAATTCCAGAAATAAATCGCTAATTTTAAATTGCCCACGGGTCTGCGTAGCATGATGCAATCTGAAGTCTCCCTCCACACCACCCTGCTCTGTCCCGCGCCGGATGTGAATCATCCGTTTGTCCAGTGCGTCCACGCTGCGTGTGCCACCTGCCCCATAGTCACTCCGCAGCTGTCTGGGCTATCAGATCAGCTGCGTCGCAGTGTTTGTGTTCAGATAACCCTGAACTCACTTAATGCCTCTTCGTGTAACTTTTATTACAGTATATGGTTGTAATTGCTCTATTTTATAATTAGTTATTTTTGATTTTCACTTACTGTGCCTAATTTATAAATTGGACTTCACCATAGGTATGTATGTATAGGAGGAAAAGACATAGTATATACAGAGTTTGCTCCTCTATGGCTTTAGGCATTCACTGGAGGTCTTAGGACACCCCCACCATGGATAACAGGTGCTGTTCTATTGAAATTCATCCAGTCTTTTGACTTTTTGAATTTCATTTGCCCCCGCCCTCTTTTTTCAGGTTTAGCCTTTTTTTCTTTTTGATATAATTTACATGCCACATAATTCATCCCTTTAAAAAGGTGTGCAATACATGGTTCTTAGTATATTCACAGATTTGTGCAACCATAATCATCATTTAACTCCAGGACATTCACTCCAAAAGAGAAACCCATACCCATTATGAGCTATTCCCCCATTTCTCCCTTTAGCTACCCTCTGGCAACAGCTAATCCACTTCCTCTCTCTGTAGATTTGCCTGTTCTAGACTTTTCTTAGAAATGGAATCTTATAATAAGTGGTTCTTTGTAACTTTCACATTTGTGTTTCTTTAGTATGTCTGAAGATTTATCCACATTAAAGCATGAATTGATACTTCATTCCTCTTTATGGCTGAATAATACCCTATTGTATGGATATACTACATTTGTTTATCCGTTTTTTTCAGTCAGTGAGACATTTGGGTTGGTTTTACTTTTTGGCTGTTATGAATAATACTGCTGTGAATATTCATGTACCAGTTTTTGTGTTGACGTGTGTTCTCACTTCCTTTGGATATATACCTGGCAAGGGAATTTTGTCTGTCATATAGTGACTAGCTGCAGGACTGCTTTACAGTGCAGTTGTATCATTTTACATTTCCACAAATTTTATACAAAGGTTTCAGTTTTTCCATTTTACACATGCTTGTTATTTTTTTTATTATAGTCATTCTGGTTGGTGTGAAATATCTTGTAGCGTTGACTGGAATTTCCTTAGTAACTAATGATGTCGAACATTCTTTCATGTATTTACTGGTCATTTGCTTATCTTGGAGAAACGCCTGTTCTCATCCTTTGCCCATTATTTCCTTGTGTTGTCCTTCTGTTCTCAAGTCATGATTTCTCTATATATTCTGATACTAGATTCTTATCAGATACATAATTTGTAAGTATTTTCTCCCATTCCATGTCTCTTTCCTTTTTTGATAGTGTCCTTTTTAAACACAGAAATGTTAATATTAATTCCAGTTTATCTATTTTTTTTATTTCATTGCTTATGCGTTAGGGTGCTACAGTGAAGAAACCATTGCCTAATTTAAAGTGTGAAGATTTATACCTGTGCCCTCTTTCAAGAGTTTTATAATTTAGCTCTTACATTTAGGTATTTGATTCAGTTTGAATTGATTTTTGTATATGGTTACGAGGGCCACAAAACTTCTTTCTTTGCATGTGAGTATCCAGTTGTTATCAGCACCATTTTTATAGAAATGACCATTCACTCCCCCAGGGAATTGTCTTGGCACTGTTGTCTAGAATCAATTAACCGTAAATGTACAGGCTTGTTTCTGGACTCGGCGCTGTTCCGTTGATGTGTGTGTCTTCTTCCACCAGTCCACATAATCTTGGCTGTTGCAGCTTTGAAGTAAGCTTTACAATCTAGAAGTGGAGTCCTCTTAAATTTGTTTTTTGTTTTTCAAAGTTATTTGGCTATTCTTAGTTACTTACATGTTCATAGGAACTTCAGGATTACTTCTTCAGTGTTTACAAAAAAGGCAGTAGAATTTTGGTAGGGATCACATTGGATCTGTAGATTGATTTAGCAAGTGTTGCCAACTTAACAGTATTAAGTCTTCCAATCTGTGAACATTATCTTTTCATTTCTTTGGGCCTTCTTTAATATCTTTTAATAATGTTTTATAGTTTTTAGTATACAAAATTTATCTTTTGTTAAAGGTATTCCTAAGTAATTTTTTTCTTTTGGTGCTATTGTAAGTGAAATTGTTTTCTTAATTTGTTTTGGATTGTTTGTTGCTTGTTCATCAATTATCTAAAAATATAATTGATTTTTATTGTTTTGCTTATTGATCATTTACCCCTAGATGCCAAACTGTTTTTTCCTCTTCATTCTGATAGTAGATCCACGAACTCTAAATTGTCATAAAAAATTGTTCTAGTTTTGTTCAACCTGTTTATTCTTCTTTTTTTTTTAGGGTTTTCCCCGCCTCCTTTATAGGCAGGCTTGAGTTGCATCAATACTAAGCTATTCCCAGTCCAATAATATGCCTTCAAACATTTGGGTACTTGTTATTAAATGCATTGGTAAACATTGTTAACTCCCTGCTTTTCTGTATGGTCTGTACCAGCTAATGTCATTTTGGGCTGATAATTTCATTCAGATAGAGACCTAAGAAGCTTGAGAATATAACCTTGGAGAACTCTCCTGCCAGCTCCCGCTCCGCCCCTCCCAACTAATGCATACGATTGTGATCTCTTCTGAAAAACACCCGGTTTCAAGTCAGTAACAGCTCCTCCTTCCCTGTGTTCTGTCCCTTGTTCAGTTTCTTACATTGATTAGTCGCCTCTGGTTTTATACATGCCACGTGCCCAACCTCTAAAGCCTTGCCTGAGTCCCCAATTAAAAGCTGCTGTTGAGACTGCTCTCCTAGGTGGATACTCGAGTGCTCTGGACTACTTAGCTAGTTTGATTTCTTCTCTGACCTCTGCTTCTTGGACATTATTTGTGCCAGCCTTATCCTATGCCCTTTCAGTCTGCGTGTGTAATAATTAAATTAGCCTTAGTGAGCTTTTTGGCCATGCCTTCTTCCTCATCTTGTAGTCTACAACTTTGAAATTTGTGGAGCCTCACTGCGTTGTGTACTATATTGCACATACAGTAATAGGTACGGTGATATGTTGCCCCTTAAAGCTTCATACAGTCCCTTTGTGCAGTTTTCTTCTGTGCTCTGTTTTCCCTCCTTGCCCCAGCGCCTTTTTCCTAGTAAACTATGTGTGTGAAACTTTTCTAACCGTAAGAAAACTACAGTAAATAATTTGCTATCAGTCTCTTCTGTCACTATGTATACTGTGGGACTTCTAGTTTAATAACTTTTGGCAGGTATTTGATGTTCCATCAAGCTTGGTAAAATTATTTTAGAAAGTTATAATTAAATATGTTACCATATATGTGATTTTTGATAATGATAGTCATATTTGGTCTTTTAAATTTTTCATTGTGTACATGCTAGTTTTTGCCATTATGGCTGTTTGATGTTTTTTAGGATGTGAATGACATGGAAGTCATTCCTGTTCAGAAGTCAGTGCAAATTTATAGAAATATGTAAATGAAATTTAACTAGTGAATTTTTAAAAATAGGTTTCAGATGCTCATGTGGTGGTTTCCATCTTTGGTTCTATTGGATGTCAGACATTTGAGTCCTTTCCACTCTGTGTCAAGAGGATGTGTAAGAAAATAAAAGTTGCTGTTATTATCTGTAGAGCTTGTTGCTGTTTAGCTAGCTCTATAGGGTACGGATTAGAATTTTTTTGACTGTGTTTTCCAGAACAGTTTATCAAATCCTAATTAGGTAAACAGTGTAATTTTGTATGTGATCTTTGCTGGTGCTAATAGTGCCAGTGCAGCAATAACTTCATTATTCTCCACTGGTGAGATGTTATTAGGCTTGCAAGTAAATGGCTCTTTTAGTGCTGTATTTCTCTTTGAGTAGTTCATTAAAAAAGTAGTCTAAGAATTTTAAATCACTTTATTCTTTTTGTTGAGCTAGGTGAAATCAGTTTTTCAGGTTCATTTTCCATTTAGAGCTTTCAAAATCTGAAAGTAGAAACGATCTGACACTTAGCTCATTCATTACCCTCGCACAATTCAAGAGAACTGCCACAACTGGGGGATTGTTTGTGATGAAAACCTTTTTGTGGTCCAGGGTTCATAAATAAGAACTTTTAAGAATGGTTGAAGAGCAGCCCTGGCTGGTGTAGCTCAGTGGATTGAGCGTGGGCTTGCGAACCAAACAACCATGGTTTGATTCCCAGTCAGGGCACATGCGTGGGTTGCAGGCCAGTTCCCAGCAGGGGATGCATGAGAAGCAACCATACATTGATGTTTCTCTCCCACTCTCCTTCCGTTCCCCTCTAAAGATAAATAAATAAAATTAAAAAAAAGAATGGTGAAGAACAGAAATGTGTTGTCTTTGTGTGTGTGCTGCCAATCAGTGTCTCAAAATTAAGGCCGTAGAGCCCTGAACTTGGGCTCTACTTCCTGCATGACAAGCCTCCCCGCTTCTGTCTGACGCTTTGACCCTCAGTGCTCCTGCAGTCCCCCAGTCACACATGTCTGGTCTAGGCAGGGTTGCAAAGGATCTGTGAGCCCTCAAGAGGTATTATATTTTTTAAATTTTTGTATCTAAAATTATTTGTGATTACATCTATAAAGGACATCTGGTCATTTTTTTCCCCTTTAAAAAGAGTGTTAAATACAGTGCTCTTTTTAAAGGGGGGACAAAAAAGGCCTGATGTGTAATACTTGGTTTTCTGTCTCTTCCATCCCTTCCTCCCAATTCTGCTTCCCAAAGGCAAAACTTGGAATTGTTTCTTCTTAGAAACTTTTTGCTCAATGCTTGTCTCTAACACCTTGTTTGCCTGTTTGGACACCTTATATATATACCGGTTAATTTTGGTTGAATGAATGAAAGGTTGTCCCCACTGTTTCAGACTTGATAGTTCACTGTGCAGTTCTGGGTTGAATACCAATCTGCCTCTAGGATGACATTGCTCTACCATCCTGGCATGCAGTGTTGCTGTCCACGTGCGATTCCCTGAGTCTGGTTTCTCTGCACACGACCTGTGTTTCCTTTCCATAAACTTCTGTGACCTTGCGTTAGCACTCACAAAATTAATCATGCTGGGAATTCAGTCTGGACATTCATCTGGCTCAGTAAGGGGAAATTTTCTCGAATCATTTCTTTAAGAGGTAAAGAATCTGTTTTCTGTGTTGTTTCTTCCTGGATTTTTATTATTAGGGTGTTGGACTTAATGTTTTTCAATTTTTTTTTTACCTTTTAGAGTTTTTAATTATTTATCTTTGTGTTGTAATTTGTGGGAGATTTTCTTAGTGTTACCCTGTAATCCTTCTATTAGTTTTTTATTTGTTTTTCCAAATAAATGCATTATTCTATTTTTTATTTTCCGATAATTCTCTTTTTCAGTAGCGTATTCTTATCACTGTGATGCACATAAAACTTTTAACCCTTTCCTCTTGTTTTATAGTTTTGGCCCCACCCCTCCCCTTTCTCCCAACACTTGTAATCTTTGAGGGCAAAGTCAGTCATGCTCTGTGTTCTTGTCTCCTGCATGTCATCTTCTGTATGCTCATGGATTCATGGATTGTCACTTCCAGGTCTAGGCTAAGTGTGAACTTTTCTTTTTTACATCTGCTTTCCATTGTCTAAACCTTTTATTTTGGTTGAAAATCTGTTACTGTTGCTTCATTTTTTCATTGACACTGAAATGTTAATATGTTTTAATTGCAATTATATATACACGCGTGTGTATATATGTTCCTTCTGCCATTTTTAAATTGTAGTTATTCCTCTTTGATGCCCATGTAACTTAATTTTATGGTTGTAATTCAAATGAAAGCTAATTATGTAAGTTTAACATTAATTAGTGTGAAGAAAATATGGAATGAATGGTTGATTTTTATCTATCTTAATATGCAGATAGATAATGTGCTTTGTAATAATGAATTCTTTGAATTTTATTTGTGTAGAAGAAATTGAGGAAGAATCTGAAACAACAGTTGAGGCCGACTTGACTGATAAACAGAAACATCAGTTGAAACATAGGGAACTCTTTTTGTCACGCCAGTATGAATCTCTGCCTGCAACACACATCAGGTAAGAACTTCTGTAGAAGTTGATTTGAAGTACTCAGTAATATCATGACAATTGAAAACTAACAAACAAACCTGAAACAACCTTCTTGGAAGCATTTTCCAAACTCTGCTCATGATCTCGCTCAAATTAATTTACTAAAATGCTTCATAATGGAATCTTATCTTAGAAATTTATGGTGTGTATTAGCATATCAAAGCCCTGAGAATGTTCTTCAGTAAAGTAACCACTTAGCTTTATTTTAATCCAGACTTTCCTAATTTATTTGGGTATCTGTTAGCATCCTGCAGAGCAATGTCCAGCAGAGACCGTTTTGGGAAATGCTGGTCTTCTTCAGATTCCTACATTACAGAGTCATTAGAATCCAAGAACTAGGACCCAAGATCTGGTTCCCATGCAGGTGACTCTTGACCTTGTAGAGTATATGGCCTTTTGTTTTTCTTTTGAGGACCTCTGGGACGAAAACTATATTCTTTATTACTCACTTGCATTTGCTCTGTGCAATAGTAGGATGCAGCAGTGAGAAACTTCGGTCTTTGGTTTGTTGTTTGGGGAGTTGTAGAGGAATGATGGTAGCCTTGTGTGATGGGATGATAGTAGTAACATTTAAGCGTAAATAGAGTTGAGCTGTTTCTCAGTGTGCTCCGTAATAGGTCCATTTTGGAGGTATAACAAAATGTTTTAATTAAAAAACAGGTAGTTACTGACCCTCAGGGTCAGGAAAACACCAGAAGGAGTTGGTGTTTACTCAGCCTTTGAGACACTATGGGGCGTGTTTCAGGTAGAGGAGACAAGTGAGCCTCGGTGTGAGCAGGGAGTACCCTGTGTCCAGAGTGATGGGTGTGAGGCGACGGAGGGTTTTTGTCTCTTCAGCTTAAAGAAATTCCTTCAACTCTTGTTCACAATCTTTATTTCTTACATTTAGCTTTCTGTTAGTCATGGTTCTCTTAAAAACTATTAATATGCAGAAATAAAACATAAACTGCTTACTTCAATGATTGCCCCTCCTCTTTAGCCCCGCTGTGTCAGTATTGTATTTAAGCCTGCCTTTTTGGGATCAGACGAGTTTGGAGAGTTCCAAAGCTCTGATTTGATCCTTGTACATCACACACACATCCCTGCACACTCGTACCTCACCTTTGGGGACCTTCGTGCGTATTTCTCTTTTCAAAGTAGACAGAGATCTTCTGAGGTAGGAAATGTATGACAAAGATCCCATAATTCCTTTTTCTCCAGGTCTTTTAAGAAATGTCCTGATCCCCCCTCGGTAATGATAGTTAACACCGTTATTATTGCTTTATTGAGGCCTTTTAGGGGACAGTGTGTTTAGATTGGCAACAGTTAGTATAGTCTGTGTGAATGAGGTCCTTTTACTGAGAAAGATAGTGAGGCCAGGTAAATCGAAGCAGTCATTTTGCCTACCAGTAACGGTACTTCAGGAATTAGGAGAGTAAGTTAATTTTTGGTCAAAGAGATAGAACGTGAAAACACTTTATAATTTTTAAAAGATATATATCATTAATTAATTATTGCTAAAGAGCCATGTCCATATATTATTTAATTGGAAGAAGCTAGAAAATAAAGATTCATTTTAAACTCAAGAAGTTATGTGGCCAGTTATAGGAATCTTGCCAGAACAAGAGTCTGACAAATGTTTTTTAAAATGTATCCAACTCACACACAAGTGTATTTTTAATGTAACCTCCTGATAGGTTGGAATCTGTTTACAAGTAACGTTGGTTTCCACAGATTGCTTGGAATGAAAAAACTGGTGATGGGTTTTCATCTTTTGTAAGGACCGAGAGAGTATATTGAAATATAATAATTAAGACACCTTTGTATTGAACATAGCAATTACCTAGTATATGTGACCAGACACTGTTGAACACATTTCCTGAGAATATTCTAGGTTATATATTTTAATTTTAATAAGTACTTGGTAAGTAAGACAATGTCCCTAGCTTTGTAAACTCAAGAAGTTTATTAGGTGGCAGTTTTTTTGAATTATGCTGAAGACACAGACGTTTGGGGCTGCCCTCACAAAGATGAAAGGGCCATTGTCTCTTCTTTCAACAGCTGAATGGGGTTAGGGGCAGTCTCTGGCCAAAGCGAGGAGTCGTGCTCACTGGCCCTCATGCTGAGGTAGAACAAGTGGCGCGTTGGAGCCGACTTGACATTTTGCTGCTGTTGAAGTCATGCCCTCTCTATTCTGCTACGACAGGAGGAAATTACTGAAGCCCCATTGTTCTTTGGCAGCAAAGAGGGGTAATTTGGTGAATACTGGCCTTTTATTCTCAGGGACACTATCACGTGCCCAGAGTCTCCTTGTGCCATATGGAACGTAGGAGAAAACCTGACTGAGGCCTTCCTGACGTCCACTGTAGTTCGTGAGGGATAATTCTGGATGCTCTGAGCTTCTCGAAGCAGCAGGAAAGCAGCTCTTTGTTCCTTCTGATTCCACTGGAAGAGAGAGACAGGGACAGTTCTGGGTAGGGCTAGTTACCTCTTGTTTGTGAGGTAGATGGGACTTGAGCAATGAGAATGTTTTTGGAACATTTTTTGTGGGGAGGGGAGGGGCAAGAAAGGGGAGAGGCAGCATGACACAGTGCCCTAAGTCATTAAAGATAAATTATATGCTTCATACATTATAAAGCACTATAAAATTGGTTGTTATGCCAGCTGCTGGACCTGTTATATCTAATATGTATTCAGTCTTCTATATAGCCCATGTTTATAGTACTTGGCTTTTAAAAATCTAACATTTATGGAACCTTTATGCCTACTGTAATTCTACTTGCTTTATATGTATCTTATTTAATCCTCACAATGACTTGATCAAGTAGGTCCTGTTACAACCCCCATTTTACAGATAAGGAGACTGAAGAACAAAAAGGTTAAGTAACTTGTCAGATTCACAGCTTTTAAATGGCAGATTCAGAAATTGAATACAGTGCTATGATTTACATGACTGTAAGTGTTGTAAAGTATCAGACACAGAAAGAAAGCTGTTTAAGTTTAAACTTGTTGAATAGGTAGGCTCTTTGATTTTTTTTCTTTAACATAATTTTTTCTATTTAGGTGCTTTAGTCAGATGTACAGAACTAAATTAAAAACTGAGTTAAGTGTATATACTGAAAGCTGACGTTACAATGCTGATACAGAGTAGCAGCTGGGGAGCACCTACTGCATTGGGTACCTGAGTTTATGCAAGTCTTGTATACAGTCCAATGTCAGTTTTTCCGCGTCTTGAACACACAAAGCCTGACTTTTTAAAAGCTGCTAATTACAGCACTGCATGTGTAATGATTAATGCCTTCTCCCAGCTTCTGGTGCAGCTGGTTAGTCATATTTAGAAAGAGCCAATCCTTCCCTGCTGCCCGACCTTGGGACCTCGATCACACAGCCTCTGAAGTTATGCTTCCATGTGTGTTAAAAGCATTTCCTTAGGTATCTGTTGGTTACTGGCCTCACTTTGTCCTTCAGTAAGGGTTTTGGACCTGATGGTTTCTTGTTGGAGTCTGTCTTGTTATGAGGCATTAGTGGTGGTAGAGAAACCAGCATCCCCGTGTGGGTTGTCCTGGCCCTCGGTCAGAGCACCACTGGTGAGGAGGATCCTGTCTACCTCATTCTTTACCTTGACTGTTTTTTTTTAAAGACCAGAGCCCTGGCCCTTATGGCTCCGTTGGGGCATCATCTGTAACTGAAATGTAGCAGATCTGATTCACTGTCAGGGCCCATACCTAGGTTGTGGGTTCTATCACTGGTCTGGGCACATGTGGGAAGCAATCAGTGGATGCTTCTCTCCTGCAACAGTGTTTCTGTCCTTTACTCTCTCCCTGTCTCTCTAAAAGCACTGAGGGGAAAAAATGTCCTTGGTTGAGGATTACAAAAAAAAAAAAAAAAAAAAAGAGGCCAGAGAAGCGATTCCAGAACCTAAATTAGTTGTCTATAGTAGGATAGGTGCACATCGTGTTCATTCTCATTAATGGCAGAGTACTTCCGAGAAAGCCATCCATTCTTTTCCTTTTAAATAATTCTTAGGTTAGGGTTTCAGAATGCAGAGGTCACCATCGTTGTTCTGTAGAAGACTGGCTGCAACCACTATTTGTAGTGAACTTGTCTCAGTTAAGTGATTCCATGTTGCTTTTAACATAGTTTTCTTGCCTCTAAAATGAGGCAGTTTCTGCCCTGGCTGGCATAGCTCAGTGGATTGAGCGCGGGCCTGCGAACCAAATGATCGCGGTTCGATTCCCAGTCAGGGCACATGCCTGGGTTGCAGGCCAGTTCCCAGCGGGGGACACACAAGAGGCAACCATACATTGATATTTCTCTCCCTCTCTCCTTCCCTTCCCCTCTAAAAATACATAAATAAAATCTTTTAAAAAAATAAAATAAAATAAAATAAAATGAGGCAGTTTCTTAATTCAGTTGAAAAAGTATCTCGAGCAGCTGATACAAATCTTGGGGCCAATGTAATATTCATCTAGATTGTTCTAGTCAGACATTGTCCTAAGAGTGCAAGATTCTTGAAGGTTGGTATCTTTTTCCCTTTTGTCCCGCCGGCTGTGGAACATAGTAAACAATAGCCAGTCTAGAATTTGAAGCTTGCATAGTTCCCATTTAATTTTATTTTTGTTCTTTAAGGAAATGAAAATCATCAGCAGATAATAGAATAATCTCTTCTCAGTTACCACTGACATTAAATGAATTTTTAGATGGTGTGCCTTTCTCCTTTATGAGAATTAAAGATTTGGATATTGGCTCAGGTCTCTGAGGGGAGTGCCTTACCCAGATAATATAGGCTCTTACCTGGAGGCTTAGGCAGAGGATAGTAAATCTTTCCTTGTATGTTGGGTTGGCTAAAAAGTTTGTTTGGTTTTCTTCCGTACGACAGCTCTAGTGTCATTTAGTTGTCTTTAACTTCATTTGAAACAGTTTTGTTAGGTTGTATTGTGACAACTGTCTTATCAGTGTGCATTTAAAAAAACTTACCAAATTGGTGAAGTTTTGTTTAGCCATTTCAGTATTGAAGAAAAAAGACAACATGGAACATTTTTGGCATATTATGTTTTATTATTTCAAGAAAGTTAAAAATGCAATTGAAATGCCAACAAAGATCTGTGCAGTGTGTCACGTGGTTTGCGAAGTTTCGTGCTAGAGTTTCTCACTGGATGATGCTCCAGGGTCAAGTAGATGGTCAGTTGAAGTCGATAGTGATCAAATAGAAACATTAATTGAGAACAGTCTATGTTATACACCACATGGGAGATAGCTGACATACTCAAAATATCCAAATCAGTAAAGTTACTGGTGAAAATGAAAAGTGTGTCTTTCATTTTACTAAAAAACCATGCAGACTTTTTGGCCAACCCAGTACATACATGGGTGGGCAAAGGGGCAAGAGTAGGTTTGCAGTTGTGAGTACACAGAACACAGAGTTTATTCTTGCACTATTTACTAGTTATTGTGTTGTTTTCCATACAAACCGCTGTAAACCTACTTCTGCCCCACCTTCATTGCCGCACACACACAGGAATTGATGAGCAGTGTGCAGCACCTTGAGAGAGGGAGGCATGGAGAAGTTTCCAGCCAACCAGCAGTATTGGGTAGGGAACCTGCTCGTTCTCTTACCTTTGGGCATCAGTGTCGTCAGGGAAGTGAGGTTGCAGTGAGCGTGTCGTGGGACTCGGCAGCTGCACTTCTCAGATTCTGTCTAAAAGAAGTTGTCATGTAAGTTTGTGGAAATATATGTACTGACTTGCTTATTTTTTCAGTGAATGGTTTTTACTTTGTGAATAAATAAGATTATTTTCACGACTGAGTATGTGTCTGCATCACAGATGTGGATAGGAACTTGGTATTTGATGGATTTCAAAATTGTTTTAATATCAGAAAATATAAACAACTTTCATCCTTTGCTTTTCTATATTTCTAGTTTTTTGAGAGGGAAAAAGGCCATTTATTCTCTGTTCATTTTTATCCCCTTTTGGCCTGACGTGGCCGGGTCCTGATGAAGACAGGAGAGGGAGATCACTGAAAACTCTTCGTCCTTCCTTCCCTGGTAGTGGAAAAGGGGTAACATTAACTGTTGCCGTTTGGTAGCAGACCTGCTTCTAATGTAAGGGTATATTTTAAGAATATTTTTATTGTCTAATGCTAAATTTTCTTTAAAAATTATTCTGTCAGTTTATATTTCCACCATAGTGTGTTATAAATATGCCATTTGCTGTTCTCATTATCACTGGATTTTAAAATAAACTTTTATTGTTGATATTCCGATAACCAAAGAATTACAATTTATCATTGAAATGTGAAAAATACAGAGGACGCCCTTCTCTATTTCTCTCTCACACACACAATCACAGCCCTAAAATTCCTCAACCCAGCCGCACTTACAGTTTGGTGTCTTGTTAATGCGTTTTTCGTTCTGATCTTATGTGCATGTGTTGGGTTTTGGCCGCACGTTGCTGGAGGCCAGTTGGAATGACAGAGGAGCTAATGTCCTGTGTGTGGAGACCCCCGGTGCTGAGTAGTGCACATTCTGTGCTACCGTTGTCACCTTTGCTCTTTCTGGGTCGGTTGGTTGGTTTTGAAGTATGTGAGGAATATGGTTGGAGGGCGAATGATGGAACCGCAGGAGGAGGGGAAGCCAGTTACATAAAGAAAGGGTGCTAATTCAACAGTGAATCCAAGCGGCGCTGTTTGGAAATTTCCAAGATTTCTTAAGATTGTGAAGAGAGTCTGTTTTCTTGAAGTTTTACTGTTTCACCTTTCACATTTAAGTTGATTTTATGTATACGGTGCGTAGGGTTTGTTAGGAAACCAGACATTTAAACGTTTGAAAAGATACCATTTACAGCATCATCAAAAACGGCAAACACCTAGAAATAAATCTGAAGAAAAATGTGTATAAAAGGGGAAAGATGTGTAAAAACTCTATCTAGAAACTACAAGTATTGCTTAGGGATTTAAAGACTCAGATAAATGCAGGATAAGTAAATGCATGACAGTATGTCAGTGTTTCCCATGTTGTTCTTAATTCAATATAGTTCCACAGAAAAGCTCAGCGAGATAGTGTGTGTGTGTGTGTGTGTGTGTGTGTGTGTGTGTGTGTGTGTGTGTGTGTGAAGTGAAACTGTCTGCAAATTAGGCTGATTGCAAAATGTATGCGAATGGAAAAGTTCAGAAGAGGCGAAAAGAAGGCGTTTTCAAAGCGTGGTTCCTGTACTCTGGGGTGACCCCCGGTCCCTTTCTGGGCCTTGTGAGGTCAAAACGGTTGTCAATACAATATTAAGATGATTTGCCTTTTCCCTGTATTGATTTTGCAAAACCAAAAAGCATGTACACAAGCAGTGGTGGGTAAACTGCGGCACCTCGGCGCGGATCAAGGCAGTGGCGCCAAACTGCTGTGACTGGCGCTGTTTTCGACACACCTGTGCACCTGCAGTAAAAACAGAAACAAAATGGCTCTAAAGAACGCTCTTGACAAAACAGTACGATTTATTCATTGTAATGAATCTTAACCCTTCATGTCTTTGTAAGAATTGAGGAAAAATTCACACAAACTTTATTATATAGTGTACAGAGCACAAAATACAGTGACGTTCAGGACATGGACAGTTTTGTGCAATCATCTACCTTCTTTCAAGAGATTGCGCATCTTCTTAGCATCCTGTGTGATGCCATGGGAAGTTAGCGTAAATGACTATGTTCCATATGGAGGTGAGATGGTCATTAAAAAAATGACTCATGGGATTGCTCGAACGTAAGCTGAACTAGCCGCCTCTATCACGGAGCACCGTTTTTCCTCAGAGCGCCCACTGAAAGACAAGCCGTGGTCATTTAGACGGGAGCACTGCACCTCGTCGTGGGTTAGGGCTCTCCCGTGGATAATGCGCACCCACGTTTTTGACCCGAACCTTCAGGAAAAAAAATCTTTCGTTTTATATTTTTAATTCATTTATATTACGATACTTATTTTTTGTATTATTAAAGGAATTTTAACGTTTATTTTGTGTGCAGGCGGGTGCTCAATCCACTGAGCCAGACCAGCCAGGGCTTAATGTTTACTTTGAACATGTAATGGTACAAGAAATTTTCTGTAACACGTAATTACACAAGAACAGATACAAGGTATTTTAGGCACTACCCATGTATAATGCACATCCGTATTTTCCTGTCAAAAATTGGGGCAAAATAGTGCGCATTATACATGGCAAAATATGGTATTTGGTGGATGTTTTTTGAGAATGAAATAAACTTATTACTTAGGCAAAAATCTAGTTGGCTCCTAAGCCAGTCATTGAAGAGATTTGCAAAAACATAGAACAGTGCCACTGTTCTCATTAAAAATTTTTTGTTTTGGGAAACAGAGTAATTATAAATGTTTACTAATATAAATGTTTATTTTTATTTTAAATTAGTAGCTGTTAAAATTCACTTTCAGTTTTAATTTCTAACCTCATAAATAAATATTGGCAGGTAAAGCAAAAAGCAAAAGTTCTTTGAGGTCCTCAATAATTTTTAGGAATGTAAGAAGTCTTGAGACAAAAGAGTTTGAGAACCATTGACAAAGTCAGTGTAAAAGGGCAAGAATGTTAAGGGGTTGATATCATTAGATGTTTAGACACTCATATAGTTACAGTAATTAGAGTAGGGGATGGTCTTAGTAAGAACATTGAGAAATAAATCAGTGGAACATAATAGAAAAGCCAGGAGTGACCCACATACATAGTACAACTTCCTATTGATATCGCACCATGGCAGTGTAGGAGGGGAAGGGTGGTCTTTTTAGGAAATGGTCCCAAGTAACTTGGGAAAATAAATGAAAGTTCCCTTTCTCTTTCTTTCTTTTTATCCCCCTTGCTAATTTTTTGTTGGTGAAACGAGGGTTTTGTGTCTTTCTGTTTGGATTTTGCTGATTGCATCCCTATAGTGTCCTCTACCATGTCTCTCTCTCTCTCTCTCGCTCTCTCTCGTATTTGCCATGAATTGGTAATTAGATATAGAGGATACATTTCATATATTTCCTCCCTCCCTCCCTCTCTCCCTTTCTCCCTCCCTCCCTCCCTTCCTTCCTGGAAGAGGGACATTCAAGACACAGAACTTCTTTGTAGGTGGTGGTGTGTATCAGGAGGTAGATAATACACATATTTCTTTTCTGGATATTACTGGTGTTTCATGATGATTGTCTAGAGATCCATTAATTCATAGTTGTTATAAAGTGATGATATTCTAATTACTGTTTCATTTTCATGTACTAGTTGGAAGACTTCTGTGTTTTTTGGTTCTGATTCTTAATTTTACTTTCGTGGTTTAATGTATAGCACCTTACAGCAGAGTTTCTCAATCTTACTGGACTCAACCTCTCCTACACATTTTGTGATACGTTTTTCACTGTTCTGCAATGAAATTAATTGATACATATGTGATACATAGTTTGGCTTGCTGTTGAATTTTGGGTTAAAAATTATTTTACCTCAGAACTTTGTCTTCAAACAGCTATTGTCATTGAACAGTAGTTTTGTATCACATAGATTCTCCATACTTTGCATATTACTTGTTTTCCTCCCCTCTCTTAAATTTTCTTAGAATTCTCATACCCATATCCTGAAATTTGGGGGATGCCTCAGTCATGATGATATTTGGTAGACCATTTAACATTTTTTATTTATTGATTTTTTTTTAGAGAGGGAGAGAAACATCAATTTGTTGTTCCACTTATTTATGCATCCGTTGGTTCCTTCTTGTATGTGCCCTGATTGGGGATCGAACCTGCAGCATTGGCGAATCAGGACAATGCTCTTACCAACTGAGCCACCCAGCTAGGGCTGGTAGACCATTTCAGATACCTGTTTTCCTTTATAGCTGGGAGTTTTTTCCTAGTATTTCTTTGATTCCCGTCTGTCCCCCCCATTTTCTAGTACTTCTGCTTGCGTGTTAGGTCTCTTGGATTGACAGTCTTTGTCTTTCCTTGTATTTTCCATTCTGAGCTAAATCTTTGATTTTTATGTTCCAGCCCATTTACTGATATTTTACTTTTGCCACTCATACTTTAACATTTCAGAGGCTCTTTTTTGTCTCCGTGATGTTGTTGCTTTTCCATGTATCCCATCTTTGTTTTATGGATGCAGTATCCACACAAATCTTTAAAAAATTCTGATTTGTTTAAATAACCTCTGTTTCCTCTAGGTTCAGTGTTTGTTCTTTGATTTTTTTTTGTTGTCTTTTGTGCTGTAGTCTTTCTTCAAATATTAGATGGTTTATAGCTGTCTGTTCTTATTTTAAATCAAGGGAATAATAGAAAGGCCAACCGGGAGCTCCCTTTGTGTGGGCAGACTTTGCTGGTAAACTTCCAGTTAGGTTGTAAAACTGGCTCTTCTAGGTCCTGTTCTTACTGGAACTTTTTTTAAAAACGAGTTTTAGATTTTATTTAGTTATTTATTTTTTAGAGAAATGGGAAGAGAGGGAGAGAAACATCGATGTCCCAGAGAAACATCATTGATTGCCTCTCACATGCCCCCAACTGGGGACCTGGCCTGCAACCCAGGCATGTGCCCTGAC